>WSXT02173766.1:0-22346 GCA_011762715.2 Neuroterus valhalla | reverse complement strand
TTTTGTTTTGGTGTCCGGCAGGCGTCCGGGCCTGGGGTCTCTCGCCGGTGTTTTTTCGCTTTGTTTTTTTTTTTTTTTTTTTTTTTTTTTTTTTTTTTTTTTTTTTTTTTTTTTTGTAAAAATGGGAATCGTGAATTTTGATCCTTTTCCCCCCCTTTTTTCTAACATTTTTTTTCAGGGTTCTTGAAAAAAATTAGAGACATTAGAAAACCAGACGCCTTAGAAAATTTTTTTTTTATCGTACCACTTGAAAATATTTTCTAAACGATATTTCAAGTAAAAATGGTGCATTTTGAACAAAATTGATTGATTTTCAACCACATAGTTTCATTCGCAGTTAGATAATTGAACTTTCAACAATTGAAGATAAAATTCCTATCGGAAAAGAAACTTGAAAATAAACATGAATGAAGTAAATAAAATGAAATAAAGAATGTAATGGTTTATATTTCAGCCAAAAGAATGTATATTTTTTCATAATAAAAAGTAGTTGTCAACCAAAGAATTTTCAATAGAAAATATGAGCAAACAAGAACTTTTTTTAAAAATGAATTTGAGTTTCTAATCTAATTTTCAACCGTTTAGTTCAATTTGCAACCAAATAGTTGAATTTCCAATCAAACAAGAAAATACGTTTCTACCAAAGAAGAACATTAAAAAAAAGAATTTAAATTTCTAATTGAAAAAGATAAATTTGCTATAGAGAATGTAATAGTTTATGTTTCAACCGAAAACTGTGTTTCTTAGAATTAAAAAATAGTTTGCGTCAGAGATGAATTTTAACAAAACAGATTATTTTTCCACCAAACAGTTGCAATTTTTAAGCAACATAGACGAATTTTCAACGAACAATCGATTTTTGACCCAACAGTAGAATCTCCTGCTAAATTAGTAAATTGAGATATAAATGGTAAAATTTTGACCAAAATAATTCAATTTCGAACCTAAAAAGATACTTTTCTATTTAAAAAAATATTACTGTTTCACAAAATTGTTGAATTTTTAACAAATACTTTGAATTTTCAACAAAATAAATAATTTGTAACCAAAAAAGATAAAATTCAAACCAAACAGTTGCATTTTTAACCACAATTTTCAAATTTTAGAGAAATTTATCGAATTTTCACTCAAATAAGTAATTTTGGAACTTCGAAAAAAAATTCAGTTTAATTTTCAGCCAAAAAAAGGTGATTTTGAAACAAATTTGTTGAATTATTATTATAATAGTTGGATTCTCAATCAAAGAGAGGAATTTTCTAAAGAAATGATAAATCTTGAACCAAATGAATAAATTTTCAACTAAGTTAAATTTTCAACCAAACAAGATAAATTCTAAATAAAAAATGCAATAGTTGATATTTCATACTCAAAAATGTCTCATTTTTAATTAGAATCAGTAGAGTTGAAGCAAAAAGATAAATTTTCAAACATTTTTATTTTCAACAAAAACGGGGATTTGGTTACATAGCTGTTGAATTATTAATATAATAGTTATATTCTCAACCAAAGAGAGGAATTTTCCAATAAAATGATGAATCTTTAATCAAATTCATAAACTCTTAACAAAGAAGTAAAATTTCTACCAAACAGTGTAAATTGTTAATAACAAATGCAGTAGTTGATATTTCAAACTCAAAAGTTCTTATTTTTAATCCAAATCTGTAGAGTTGAAGCCCAAAAGACAAATACTGGAAATACTTGTTCAATTCCCAATAAAACATTATTATTTTCAAACAGTTTAATTTTTAACAAAAAAAGACGATATTTCTACCAAAATAAATGAATTTAATCATGAAAAATGAAAAACGGATTTCCAACTAAAAATTTCAATTCCGAACCAGAGAATCTTGAATCTTGACATTGAAAAGACGAATTTTTAACAGCAATCAATCGAGAAGAAAAAGTTTTTAAACTTAATTGCTAATATCCTAACCCAAAAGAAAAATTTTTTATAAAAATGCTGGATTTTCAACAAAAAACATAATCATTACCATCGGGAAGAGTAATTTTCATCTAAATTTTTGAAATTTTAACCCAAAAAAACAAATTCTCAACCAAAAAGTCAAAAAAATAGTTGAATCGTTTTTTAAAGAAGATAATAATTTCCAATAAAAAATGGAATAAATAAATTTCAAGTTCTCAACTTCTTAACAGAATTGTTGAATTTCCGACGAAATCATCAAAGTTTCAATAAAAATTTTTTTCAAGAAAAAGATGGATTTTCAAATAAATAATATTTTTTTGCCCAAATAGTAGAATTTATTTCTAAATAGTTGGATTTATAACCCATAGAGACTGATTTTCAACCAAAACGATGAATACATTTCCGACCAAATCATTAAATTTTCAACAAAATAAACAAATTTGTAATTGAATAGTGGAATTTCAACTTAAAATCGGACTTTTCAACCAGGCAATTGAAAATTCTATAAAAAAGACGAATTCTTGTTGAAAATTGCAATAGATGATATTTCAACCAATAAAGATGTTTATTTTAAAGAAAAAAAAGTTGAAGCCAACCAAAAGAAGTGCATTTTTGAAAAGACAGTCAACTTTTAACCAAATGGTAGAATTTTCTACCAAAATAGTTCATCTTTGCCCAAATAGTAATATTTATAACAAAATAGTTTGGTTTTCAACCAAAAGGATGGCTTATAAAAAAAATTGATGAATTTTCAGCCAAAGAAGATTAATTTTTCACCAGATTAATAAATTTCCATAAAAATAAATCAATTTCTAATTGAATAATTGAATTTCAACCAAGAAAGATTAACTTTGAATAAAACAGTTTTATTCTAAACAAATCAGTTGAAATTGCCGAAATGGTAGGATTTTTACCAAAATAATTGGATTTTCAACCTAAAATGCAAATTTTCAACCAAGACGGATACCTTTCAAAGAAAATTGTTAAAATTTCGCTAAAGCTGCCTTATTTTCAACCAAATTATTAAATTTGTAACCAAAACAGTTAATCTTAAAATGAAAACTAAAAAGTAGCACTCCTTAACATGATTGTTCGATTCTAAATGAAATATCCACATTTTCAACCGAAGAAAGGAGGGATTTTTCATCCTAAATAATAATGCTTCAACCAGAAAGATAAATTTGTAACAAATTAGTCCAATAAAGCTGTTGAATTTTCCACTAAACAAGATAAATTCTCAACGAAAGTGTTGAAAGAACAAAAAATTCATCAAATTTTTTCAATTTGATAGCCTCGAAGACAAATTTCCTACAAAATATCAAAAAATTTCATCAGAGAGATTAATCTAAAAAAACAACAGTTTTTTTTATACCTAATTCCTTCTTTTCCCTGATGTTAGGGTTCCTTTTCAGAATAAGTTAAATCTCCTTTCAATCTTCTCCTCTGACTAATCAGAACTTGAAAAACGTTTCTAGCTTGATCAAGTTTCGACTTCCTTCAGAGATATTCGGTGCTTTAATAATTTAAATTCACATTGCTGATCTTTTTTATCTATGTCCGGCAAGTGAAAGGTCCTGGGTTCAAATCCCAGCCCGGTTTTAAAGGCGCTACTTTTTCATATTTTTATATTCAAGAGATATCAATATGATATTAAAAGTTTTAATAATAAATCAAATCCCCTTTCAAACTTAAAAAAAAAATCTACCGTAAAAGAATAATTTGAACGAGAAAATTGCATTTTTTATTGAAAAAGATGAATTCTCAATAAAGAACGTAACAGTTCATATTTTAACTAGAAAAAGATGTTCTAGAAAAACAAATATTAATTGAATTGGAGCAAAGAATGAGAATTTTCAACAAAACAGAATATTTTCTTCCAAAAAGTTGAAATGTTTCCTCTCAAAGATTTAACCTTTTTGAAAAGAAAAATTTTTTATCCAACTGAAAATTGGAAGGATTTGTTTTTTGTTGGAAACTTATTGTTTTTTTTTTGTTAAAAATTAAACATTCAAGTGAAAAATTCACCTTCCTTGTAGAAAATAGTTCTTTCTAGTAAAAAATACAACAGATTGGTTCAAGAATAATTTGGTTTCCGATGATTTGGACAATTATGTTGAAAATTAATTTCCTTCGATTGAATAAAACTGTTTAAGATCCAAAATGAAAATATTTTTTGGTTAAAATATCGACTATTTCATTTTTCGTTAATAACTTATCTTTTTTGCTTCGAAATTTAAAATCTCGATTGAAATTTGAACTTTCTTGTTAGAAACTTAATTTTTTAGTCGAAGACTTATAATTTGATGACAGTTAATCTCTGGTTGGAAGTAGTTTTTTTTTAATTATGTTTTTTTTTACCCTAAATTTGAATATTTCACTTTAAATTCAAAATCAATCTTTCTTTGATGAAACCTAAATATTCATCTTGTTGGAAATTTGTTCCTTTCGGTGAACAATTTAACAATTTTGTTAGGAATTCAGCTTCTTAAGTTGAAAATTATTTGTTTCTAGTTAAGGTTTAAACCATTTTGTTTTTAATTCGTCTTTTTCTAATTAAATGTTTCTGTTTTTTATTCAAAATTGAAATTTCTTTTTTGTTGGAACACTATTAAATTTGTTGTTAAAAAATCAGATTTGTTGTTCAAAAATTCAACTTCTCTGTTAAAAATTAATTCTTGAACAAAAAATACAGCAGAGTTTTATTGAAAATGATTTGGTTTTTGTTGAGGATTCAACCTATTTTGGTGAAAATTAATTTTTATAATTAAATTGAAATCTTTCAGATTAAAAATTGAAATATTATTGGTTGAAATATCGACTTCATATATTTATTTTAATATTTGAGAGATATCAATATGATATTAAAAGTTTCCAATAATAAATCGTATCCCCACTCAAACACTTTTTTTTAGAATAAAATCTACCAAAAATGAAAACCTTTGAACAATGAAGTTCATTTTTTATTGAAAAAGATGAATTCTCAAAAAAGAACGTAACATTTGATATTTTAACTAAAAGAGGTGTTCCGAAAAAATAAATATCAATTGAAGTCAAGTAAAAAATTAGAATTTTCAACAAAACAGATTATTTTCCTTTCAAAAAGTTGCAATTTTCAAGCAACAAATACGAAATTTCTACAAGACAGTTCAATTTGAAATACGAAAATATGAATTTATAGAAAAGAAATTCATTTTTTATCAAATGGAATTAATTTTCAATTGAGTTCTTGAATTTCTACCAAAAATTCAAATTTGCACGTAAGTAATTGAATTTTTCAATCAAAAAAGACGAATTCCCGATGGAAATAATTGTGATAGTTGAAAACATTGTTCAAGTCGAAAAATATGAATTCTCAAAAGAAGGCAATATTGAATCGAATAGTAGAATTTTCAGTGGAATATCCAAGTAAAGTTATAAATCTTCAACCATGAAGATGAATTTTCAACAAAAACAGTTTAATTTGTAACAAAGAAGATGAAAAATTAACCAATTTGTTGAATTTTCGAAAAAAGTCCAATTCTTCAATCAAACAGTGGAATTTCCAACTGAATTTATAAATCTTCAACCATGAAGAATTATTTTCAACAAAAAAAGGTTTAATTTTTGAGCAAAAAAGATGGAATTTTAACCAGTTTGTTGAATTTTCGAAAAAAGTTTAATTTTTCAATCAAACAGTGGAATTTCCAACTGAATTTATAAATCAACCATAAAGATTTATTTTTAACAAATACAGTTTAATTTTTGAGCACAAAAGATGGAATTTCATTCAATTTGCTGAATTTTCGAAAAAAGTTCAATTTTTTAATCAAACAGTGTACTTTCCAACTGAAGTTATAAATTTTCAACCATGAAGATGAATTTTCAACAAAAACTGTTCAATTATTGAACAATGAAACTTCAACAAAGTAATTCAACTTTCAACCAAGGGAGGAATTTCTGAGGGATTTAAATATTGAATGATCAATTTTTAATAATAACAATTTTTAATGTTTACATCAAAAACACGAATTTTTGTCTGCAAGCAACATTTTTCAATCAAGAAAAAAAATGTTTTCAGCCCTAAAAGACGAGATCTTCATAAAGCAGATGAATTTGTATAAAAAAAACCAAAATTTCATAATAAATAATAAACCAAAAGAATTGATTTCTTTTATTTACTACTTAAATATTGAAAAAAAAATGATTGAATGTTCACTCACCAGAATCAATTTTTGAGAAAGCAAAACGAAGTATCGACAAAATAAGTTCCAAGCAGGGTTAAAGATTTAAAAAAAGTGAAATTCCAACAAAGTTGTTTCGAGTTTTTAATAATAAATTAAATCGCCTACTTATCCCATCCTTTGACTGATCAGATTTTAAGATACTTTCCTAGCCTGATCAAGTTTCGTCGATTTTTATTTACTTTAAAGTAGACGCTATTAAGACGCTAAGGAGAAATGTAGGAAAAATTTCTACTTTTTTTCCTGACGTTTTTTCTTGCGTGTCTGATACTTACTTTCGAGGTTTTTTGTATTTGGGTTCTTTAGAACTATTTTTCAAGTCTTTGCGCTGGTTTGCATATTTTCCTTCGTTTGTAGCATTTTCCCTTTGGATGACATTATAATGTTCCTTTGATCAATATATGTCATTTATCACTTAAATAAACCGCAATAATAGACGCTTTCACAAACTGCCGTGATGGAGGTTAGGAGAAAACAAATATACGAGCGACTATTACGATTGCGTCTCGATCGCTCTAATCGATTAATTTAATCGAATCTCAATAGGCGCGAACTTTTGAACGATTTTCGTCAACTATATTGGTGAAATATTTGAAATTAAAATAGATCAAAAGTATCTGTTCTTAAATAAAAAAATTAATTTTGATTTCTTTTTCAGGATGCGAGGAAAGCAGCATGCGACACAACATTGGTTCAGGCCACATCGGGCATGGAGCCCATTGGCCGGATACAAATGCGAACGAGACGAACCCTTCGGGGTCATTTAGCTAAAATTTATGCCATGCACTGGGGCAGTGATTCTAGGTAATTTAATTTAACCACTAATTAATAATTTCAACATAAAAAAATAGATTCTGAAAATATTTTAATTTTGTATTCTACCAATACACTTTTGCTTCAATATTTTTTTATTTGTGCTATGCATTGGAGCAGTGACTCCAGGTAATTAAATGATACAATATTAAGTAGTTTTAAAAAAACAATTCAGATTAAAAATATTTCACATTCGTATATCACCAATTCACTTATGCTTCGATGTAGTTTATTATTTTTAATCACGAATGTAGTTGTTTATTTTACCTAGGCAGCAATAATTAGCCCAACATTATTAGATTCCTTTTACAACAACTTGCACAATTTACACAAATTAGAACACATTCACGATTGACAAGGTGTATACAATTTTCATTATACAATATGCATTTTACAATATTTTATTATCTTCAGTCTGCAGTCCTCATATTACAGTTTTCATTTTTGACAAGTGGAAAATTTTGAAGTTACAGTTGACAATTTGGAAAATGTTTATAGTTTAATAAAAATTTAACAGTGTTTGATAATGAAAACTGATAATCTATAAATCAGGGGTGTCCAACGCAAGGGTGGCACGCTTCTCCTTCCCCTTTTCCGAGCGCTTCTTCGAGAATTCTCTTTTCGTTTCCCCTTTCCACATCGCGCTCACCGCATGAACGCATTCAAGGTGTCAAGAGAGGGGATTGACGAGTGATAGTTATTTACACCGTTGCTCACGCGTTGGACACCTCCGCTATAAATGCAGGATCACAGTCCTCTATCCCCTTTTTCCCCTTCTTCTTCCACTTTCCCCATTTTTTCCCTATTCTTCTCAAATTTCCCGTATAATCCCTGGAGTCGTGAATGTTTTATTTAATTTGAAACTATTAATAATTAAAGACTGTTTTCAAATAGTTCTTCAAACTCTCAGTTTAATAAATATTTAAATGCTTCTAAATTTGGGAGCATCTAAATCTCAAAACTTTTAGTTGCAATAAATTTTAATTATTTTTAAGGCTACCTTGAATAAAATTCCTTTGTCTCAGCAAGCCCTCAAAAATTAAATTTCGAAACTTGAAATTTAACTTTTGCAATAAACGTATACTATCCACATAATAATAGTGTTATTATTTTCTTTGAAGATTACTCCTTTGAGCATCCAAAGGTTAAAAAAAATTACCGAAGTTGTAAGCCTTGATTGAATTACCTTGAATTTGTAAAAATATCTAAATGAAAAGTTCGTGAATTGGAAAACGGAATTTGGAACCCATTAAATAATCGGAAAGTTTTTAGTTTTAATGTCTCAAAATTGAGAAGAAATTCTTTGTGAAACTATTCAAATTGAAAGACCTTTACTCAATAATTCTTCCAAATCTCAATTTGAGAAAGATTATTGAAGCTTATAAATTTGAATTAGTTTTCTTGAAAGAGAAAATTTGCAAGTTGAAAAATTACCAAATTTGAAAGTCTTTGGAATTGAACCATGAAATTTTTGCTATTTGTCATTTAAATTTTGAAGATTTTTTACTAAAAAGTTTGAAAATTCAATGGTTATCAAAAAATCACAAACTTCCTTTCCATATTTATTGAAATTTTTTTAAATCCGTAACTTCTTATGTAATGTAATGTAATTTATTCTCTCCCATTTTTTTACTTCCCTTTTTTTGACAATCTGGAAATCTTCTGAAATCTTCAGAATCGCCAAAAATATTCAAAATCCTTGAAAAACTCGAAAAATCTCTGATAAAAAGGTTGAAATACTTCGATATATTTCCAAATTAATTAAAATTTTGTGAAATCTAAACTTCTCTGATACCTTGACAAATATTTTAAAATCTCGAAATCCCTTGAAATTACTGAAATCTTCAAAAATAACTGAAATCCTCAAAATCTTTGGGAATCTTCCCGAGAATCTCATGATATCCCTAAAAATATCTTAAAATTCAATAGAAATCCTCGAAATCTAATCAAATTCCCCTGATATACTACAAAACTTGTAAAAATACATCGGTATCCCTTGAAATAGTTTAAAACCAGTGATTTCTTTCCAAATATTTTGAAATCTCTTAAAATCTCTTTGAATCCCTTGAAATCCTTTAAAAACCGTGATTTCTTTTCAAGTATTTCGAAATCTCTCAAAATCCCTTTGAATCCCTTGAAATCCTTTAAAATCCGTGATGTCTTTTCAAATATTTCAAAATCTCTTAAAATCCCTTTGAATCCCTTGAAATCTTCCGAAATCCGTGATTTCTTTTCAAATATTTCGAAATCTCTTGAAGCCCCTTTGAATCCCTTGAAATCCTTTGTAATCCGCGAAAAAAATCTGAAAACCCTATAATCCCTGAAAAACTCGTCAAAATCTTTCGGTATCTCTTGAAATCCCGTTATTGCTTTTGCAATTTTTTAGAATCTCTTGAAATTATTTTGGAATCCCTTGAAATCCTTTTTAATCCGCGGAAATAATCCGAAAATTCTTATAATCTCTGAAAATTCACCAAAATCTTTCGGTATTCCTGGAAATCCCGTTATTGCATTTGCAATATTTTGAAATCCCTTGTAATCCGCGGAAATATTCCAAAAATTCTTGCAATCCATAAAAATCCGTCAAAATCTTTATCCGTTATTGCTTCTGCAATATTTTGGAATCTCTTCAAATTACTTTAGAATCTCGTGTAATCTGCGGAAATAATCTGAAAATTCTTATAATCCCTGAAAATCCGTCAAAATCATTTGGTATCTCTTGAAATCCCGCTTTGCTTTCCAATATTTTGGAATCTCTTAAAACTTTTTTAGAATCCCTTGAAATCCTTTGGAATCCGTGGAAATAATCTAATTCTTATAATCCCTATTAATTCGTCAAAATCCTTTCGGTATTTCTTGAAATCCCATATTGCTTTTCAATATTTTGTAATTTCCTAAAATTCTTTTAGAATCCCTTAAAATCCATTGTAATCCGCGGAATTATTCCAAAAATTCTTATAATCCATAAAAATCCGTCAAAATTCTTTCGGTATCTCTTGAAATCCCGCTTTGCTTTTCAATATTTTGGAATCTCTCAAAACTCTTTTAGAATCCCTGGAAATCTTTTGTAATCGGCGGAAATAATCTAATTCTTATAATCCCTAAAATTTCGTCAAAATTCTTACGGTATTTCTTGAAATCCCATATTGCTTTTCAATATTTTGGAATCTCTTAAAATTCTTTTAGAATCCCTTGAAATCCTTTGTGATCCGCGGAAATTATCCGAAAATTCTTATAATCCCTCAAAATCCGTAAAAATCTTTCGGTATCTCTTGAAATCCCGCTTTGCTTCTCAATATTTTGGAATCTCTTAAGACTCTTTTAGAATCCCTTTAAATCCCTTGTAATCCACGGAAATAATCCGAAAATTCTTGTAATTCATAAAAATCCGTTAAAATTCCCTCGGTATTTCTTGAAATCCCGTTTTCGCTCTTGAAATATTTTGGAATCTCTTAAAATTCTTTTAGAATCCCATGAAGTCCGCAAAAATAATCCGAGAATTTTTATAATCCCTAAAAATCCGTCAAAATCTTTCGGTGTCTCTCGGAATCCCGTTATTGCTTTTGCAATATTTTGGAATCTCCCTAAATTATTTTGGAATCCCTTGAAATCCTTTGTAATCCGAAAAAAAAAATCTGAAAACCCTATAATCCCTAAAAACTCGTCGAAATCTTTGGGTATCTCTTGAAATACCGTTATTGCTTTTTTTCTTTGTAATTTGAAATTTCCTGAAATCAGTCATAAATCCTCGAAATCCTTAAAATCCCTTAAAAAATGTCAGAAAAATGTTACGAATCCTTAAAATAAGGGGTCTTAAATTTCGAAAATCATCCTTACGGAGTACATGGACTTTCCTCAGTTGCTGCATTCATTTGAATTATTTTTGTTCATCACGTTGGTATTTTTCGAAGATAAAAAAATGCCCCTTCTTTCTAAAATATACATTTTTTCCCGAAGGAAAATTCCCCTATTTTCCACAAATAAACTGCTGAGCCACTGTGATCCCTGTAAATGGTAAATGCAGATTGTAAATTGAAGATTTTTGAACTACAAATTGTAAATTAAGTTGTAATATGATAATATTGTAGAGTGAAAACTGAATTTATTGATATAATTTTCCAAATTGAGAATTTTGTTTACAATATAAATTAGAGATATTTTCAATAAAAATTTGAGACTTTTGAATTTGTCTTACTAAAACTTGTAAAATTATGTGTATGCAATTATATATTTTCTCGAATAAAAATGTAAATGTTCTAATTAATGTTTATATTGTATACAAAAATTGTTTGGAAAATTTTTACATGAAAAGTTGTACAAATAAAATTTAGAGGGAATGAGTGTAGAATGTAGAATATAGAACCTAAAGTGAATAAATAAATGTAATAATTAAATTGTGCAATGTAAATTGTAGAATGAACAATGTACAGTCAAAATTTTGCATAGAATATTGTTGCATGATAGTTTAATAAAATTGTAAATTAACTTTTTCGAAATGAGAATTGTAAATTAAAACTTGTAGAATGATTATTGTACAATAGAAACTGTAGAACGAGTATTGTACCATAAAATTAAAAAAAAAAAAGAAAATTTCTACAATTGACATTGTACGGTTCAGATCGTAAATTCAAGCTTATGAAATGAAAATTGTATTTTGAAAAGTAAAATAGATAGAATAGCTGAATATTATTCTAAGTTAAGGGGCAGAGAGTTTTTGTGAAGAAATATAGTTTCAAGACTCGAAATTTACGTGAAGAATTATATTTTTAACTTTGGAATAGTCTTGGAACAAGTAATTTTCAAAATGGACTTTGATTAAATATAATTATTTCTACAAAAGCTGCGCAGCAATAAACAAATTCCTATGCATCCTGAATTGTTGTTAGATTAGAAAAAAAACAATAATAATTTCCAACTGAACAGTATCTTTTACAACCAAATTGTTGATTTTTTATCCTGAAATATTTTTTTTCCCACTGAAAAGTCAAATGTTTTAGAAACCATTTATTCTTTAGCTTGAAAAATCAACTTTCTTGTTGAAAATTCATCTTTTATGGTATAGAAATTTTTTTTTCGTTAAAATGACTCTTTTGTTGGTCGAAAATATTTTTTATCAGTAAATTGAACTTTTAAGATTTAAAATTCAACTTAAAATTTCAACAAGTTGGTAAAGTTTTGGTTTTTGATGTTAAAAATTAATCTCTTCCCGTAAAAGTAATATTTTCTGGTTAAAAATTATTATTTTTTCGTTGAGAGTATCTTTATTGTTGGAAAATTCAACTGTTTGGAGTAGAAATTTAATCTTTTTATTTTTGAGTTCAACCATTTGATTGCAAATGCAACTTTAGTTTGATTTTTTCTATAAATTCAACTATTTGGTTAAAAATCTTCCCTTTTTTTTTTAAATTCATCTTTTTGGGTTTAAAAGTAAACTTTTTCTCAAAAAATTCAACTGCTTTGCATGGAAATCATGTATTTTTTTGAAACTTTTTGGGTTGAAAATTTATCTTTTATGGTAGAATAATTTTCTTTCTATGTGAAAAATTAATGTTTTTGGTTGGAAAGGCAACTTTTATGGGTCAAAGTTAGATTTTTCTGTTTTAGATTTAAAAAATTTTGAAAGTTAACCAAAGACAGTTGCATTTGTAACCAAGAAACATGCATTTTGGATTTAGAAAGATGGTTTTCTACCAAAAAAAGATCAATTTTCAACCCATAAAGATGAATTATCAACAAGAGGGTTGATTTTTTAGCAAAAAAGTATAATTTCTTAGGAAAAAAGTGGACTTTTAATCACGAAAATCTGAATTTTCAACAGAAAAAGATAATTTTCAACTAAACAGTATCTTTTTCAACCAAATTGTTGATTTTTTACCCTAAAATATGAATTATTTTTTTTACTGAAAAGTCAAATATTTTAGAAACCAATGATTTTTTAGCTTGAAAAATCAACTTTCTTGTTGAAAATTCATCTTTTATGGTATAGAAGTTATTCATTTATTTTATTTTTTTCGTTAAAATGACTTTTTTTTTTTGTTCGAAAATATTTTTTATCTTAAAATTGAACTTTTCAGATTCAAAATTCAACTTGAAATTTCAAACATTTGCTAAAGTTTTTGTTTTTGTTGTTGAAAATTCATCTCTTCGTGTAAAAGTAATCTTTTCTGGTTAAAAACTGATATTTTTTCGTTGAAAGTATCTTTATTGTTGGAAATTCATTTGTTTAGAGTTGAAATTCAATTTTTTTTATTTTTGAGTTCAACTATTTGATTGAATATCCGTTTTTCTTTAAATTTAGCTTATTTTTGATTTAAAAGTGAACTTTCTCGTAAAAAATGAAACTACTTTGCTTGAAAATCATGTATTTTTTCGAAAATTCGTCTTTTGGGGTTGAAAATTTATCTTTCATGGTAGAATAATGATCTTTCTATGTGAAAAATTAATGTTTCTTGATTGAAAAGGCAACTTTTTTGGGTTAAAGTTAGATTCTTCTGTTTTAGATATAAAAAATTTTGAAAGGTAACCAAAGACAGTTGCAGTTGTAACCAAGAAACATAAATTTTTGAATTTGGAAAGTTCATTCCCTACTACTTTGATCAATTTTTAATCCAGAAAAAATGAATTTTCAACAAGGTTGGATTGAAAAAAAAGTCAACCTTACAGTTTTATTTAAAACTAAATTAGTTGAACTCCTAAATGGAAAAATTAAACTTCAGTCTAAAAGAGTTGGATTTTCCACAAGAAAGTTATTTTCACCGAAGAATATTAATCTGTAATCAGAAAGGATGAATTTTTGACAAAAAAGATAAACTTCTACCAAGATTGATGAATTTTTAATTGAGATTTTTTCTACCAAAGGAGATAAATCTTCATTAAAACAGTTTAATTAAAAAAAAATGACTTCAACAAAATTGATAAGTTTTCCACCTAGAAAGATTTAACTAAAAAAATGAATTGTCAAACATATAGTTAGATTTACAGTCAAGTAGTTGAATATTCAACTTATAAAAATGATCGGATTTTCAAATAAAAGTTCAAATTTGAATTCAGTCAATTAGAGTTAAATTGTAAACCAAATTGTTGAATTCTGTTCTGTTCTCAGGAGATTCATTTGTTGGATTTACAGTTAAGTAGTTGAATATTCATCATATAAAGATAAATTTTCGAAAAAATGATTGAATTTTCAAATGAGATAAATTGTAATTCAATCAATTAGAGTTGAATTTTTATCCAAATTGTTCAATTTTGATCTTAAGAGAATTAATTTTCCAGAAAGTCTTTTTTTGAACTCAAGAAGTTAAATTTTCAATAGAAAAAAATATATTTTTGATCAATAAAGATTCATTTTCACCTGAGAAGGTTATTTTCTTTACCTTGAAAAATGATTTTAAACCAAAAAATTGAGTTTTTAAGCTGGAAATTCATCGGTTCTTGAAAACATTTGATTTTTCCGTTAGGAAATTAGCTTTTCTGTGGAAAATAAACTTTGTCTTCTTGGTTTGCCACTTTATCTTTTATGATAAAAAAATAATATTTTATGTTGAAAAATTAACTTTTTGGTTGAAGAAGATATTGCTTGCAAACTATGTTTTTTTCTTCAAATTTAATTCTTTGATTGAAAATTATCCTTTTTGTTAAAAACTGATTTTTTTTACTTGAAATTTAACAAGAAGCAGTCTCAAGAAGTCAAAAATCATTATTTTTATATAATTTTTTCAAATTCAATGACAATTCTCGATGCATAAGAATTTGTTTATTGCTGCATAGCTTTGAAAAAATAAGCCAAGGTGTAAGTTTCAAATTTTAGATCCCTTAAAAAAACCTTCAAAACTCTCTGTTAAAGAAAAAATCGTTCCCAAAAAGATAAATGTCATTTAATAAAGTAAAAAAATTTTCATCCCGTTTTTTAAGTTCAAATCAAGTTATTCTGTTAAAAATAACAAAAAATTGGGTATTGTTCGTTACTTTGAGCTTTATCGTCAATGTCCAAAATTATTATTTATTTTATTTTGTTTTTAACTTTTTGCGGGAGATCCAGGTAGCAAATTACAACTTTTGGACTCCCTCAGAATAAATGTTTTTTACGCTCCGCCCCAGTATACAGTAAAAATTGTTTATAAAGCCTTTCGAATAAAATTTCTCGAACGATGCCGTACAATGGAAATTGTAGATATAAATTTAGAAATGGAAACTGATAAAATAAAAATTGTGAGTAGATGCACAAGGAGGTTTTTATCCACAGATTCCTGTTACCAAAATGTTACCAAAATGTTACCGACATCGAGAACCTTCCACAGATGTATTGGTTCGTGTGCGTGCTAAGCTTCTAGAACATTCTTGGTGACTGCGCAGCATGATACTACGCGATAGACAAATACGATAGCTCATCTAAATATTACCTTGAAATTCTTGAGATAATAAGGAAACCTTGAAGTTTTCGATTTGCGGAATATTATTCTGTGACGTTGTCAAGAATTTTCTAGAAGCTTAGCACGGACACGAACCACTACAGCTTTGGAAGCTTCTCGATATCGGTAACATGTTGGTAACAGAAATCTGTTATTAGAAACCTCCTTGTATATCCACTATTCTGCAATATAAATTTTAAAAATATAATTGTAAAATTATTGTATAAAATAAACAGTATTGCATTGTACAACAAAAAAACTAGAATAATTATTGTAAGATTTGGGAATGAAGATTATGCAACGAGAGTTGTTAACAGAAACTTGTACAATGAAAATGGTGAATTTTTACTAAAATGTTGAATTGTTTTAGAAATCTGGTATCAGCCTCACAAGATGGAAAGCTGATTGTTTGGGATAGTTACACCACGAATAAAGTTCACGCCATTCCACTGCGTTCATCGTGGGTAATGACTTGCGCGTACGCACCCTCTGGAAGTTACGTGGCTTGCGGTGGATTGGACAATATTTGTTCCATCTACAGCCTTAAAACTAGAGAAGGAAATGTCCGTGTTAGCAGAGAACTTCCGGGACACACTGGTTACCTCTCCTGCTGTCGGTTTCTCGACGACAACCAAATTGTTACCAGTTCCGGCGATATGTCCTGGTACAACTTTTTGTTTCCTTTTTATTTATTATAATTTTTTATGCACCTACTTGGATTACACTCAGTCCTCCCTTCTTCTTTTCCCCTTTTTTCTTGATTCCTAGTACGCAGTACGCAATTCGGCAACGTAGTACGCAAACTAGCAACGTATTACGCAAACTATCAACGTAGTACGCAAAATAGCAACGTGCTGCGCAAACTAGCAACGTAGTACGCAAACCGGCATCGTAGTGCGCAAACCCGCAGAGTACGCCGTGCGTAGCTGTTGGCTGAACAAAATCGTTGATTTTTTTAACCTGTTAATGGTGTATTAATGAACATAAATTTAATTTTCAACCGAGGAATATGACTTCTTTGCCATAAGAGATCAATTTTGAATACGAGAAGACGAATTTATAACAGAAAATTTGTATTGCGACCAAGAAAGATAACTTAAACCAAAGAATTGAATTGTCAACATAATCTCTTTGGAAAATACAACCAAGAATGACAAATTTTCGACAAAATTCATGATTTTTTAGGCTAAAAAGACTAATTTTTAACAAAAGATCTAAATTTTGACCCGAAAATATGAATTTTCATCGTAAAAGGTCATTTTCTATCAAAGAAAGAAAATATTTTATTTTCTATCCAAAAACATAAGTTTTTATTTAAAAAGATCAATTTCCTACCAAATGACAAATTCGCAACAAAATACATGAATTTTCAACTAGACAATCGAATTTTGAACTAAAAATAGAGGCTTCCAATCAATAACTGAATAGTTCAATTTTGACTCAAAAATTTACTTCTTAACAAACAAAAAATAAATTTTCAACAAGTTGAATTTAGCAAAAAATATGAATTTTAGACAGAATAATTGAATTTTTATCAAAGTGCTTAAAATGTTAACCAAGAATGATAAATTTTTGACAAAATTGATGAACTTTTAAGCGACAAAAACCAATTATTTATAAAAGATCTGAATTTTAACCCGAAAATATGCATTTTTAACAAAAAAGGTCATTTTCTATCAAAGAAAAAAAAACTTTAAAATAGGCAGTTCAATTTTTTACTTATTCACTTACCTTTCTTCCATGACAGTTGAATTTTCAAGCTTATAATAATTGAATTTCCAATAAAATAATCGAATTTTTTACCAAATAGTTTAATTTTCAACCAAAATACTAAATTTCATTCCAAAATGATGAATTTCCAACAAAAAAATTAAACTTTTAACAAAATATATAAATTTTCGACCTGCAAACATGAATTTTCAATCAACAAGAATAATTTCCTACCAAATGACAAATTCGCAACAAAATGTATGACTTCTCAACTGGACAATTGAATTTTTAACTCAAAAATACATGATTCCAACTAATAATTGAATAGTTAAATTTCGACTAAAAAAAAAACAAGAACAAACAAACAAGAAACAAACTTCCAACAAGTTCCAACCAATTATTTACAGAAGATCTAAATTTTGACCCGCTAATATGAATTTTCAACATAAAAGGTAAATTTATATCAAACAAATAACTTTGAAATAAGCATTTCAATTTTTAATATATTTATTTACCTTTTTACCATGATTGCTGAATTTTCAAGCTAATAATCGAATTTCGAACTAAAATAGTCGAATTTTTTACCAAATAGTTAAATTTTCAACCAAGATTCCAACTTTTATTCCAAAGAGGATGAATTTTTAACAAAAAAATTAAACTTTCACCAAAATATCTGAATTTTTGATCCACAAACATGAATTTTCATTCAACAAGATTAATTTCCTACTAAAAGACAAATTCACAACAAAACACATGAATTTTCAACCCCGCAATTGACATTTGTACAAAAAATAGATATTCCCAACCAATAATTCAATAGTTTAATTTCGACTGAGAAAATTACTTCTTGAGAAACCAAGAACAAATTTTCAAGAAGTTGAATTCACCAAAAAATATGAATTTGCGACAAAATTGATGAATTTTCAAGCTAAAAAGGCTAATTTTATACCAAAGATCAAGCTAATATTTGAACTTAGAACAAAATCGGCGATTTTTTTTAACAAATAGTTATGTACATTTTCAACGAACAAGAATAATTTTTAACCAGTACTAACTTTTATTCCAAAAGGATGAATTTTCAGCAAAAAAAAATTTAAGTTTCAAGAAAATATCTGAATTTTTGGAATGCATACATGAATTTTCAATCAAAAAGATTAATTTCCCACCAAAAGAAAAATCTACAACAAAATACATGAATCTTCAATTAGGCAATTGAATTTTGAACTAAAAATTGATGTTTCCAACCAATAATTGAATCATTAAATTTTTACTGAAATAATTACTTCTCAACAAACAAAAAACAAATTATCAACAAGTTGAATTCAGCAAAAAATATGAATTTTAGACAAAATAGTTAAGTTTTCAACCAAGTCCATTAATGATTAATAGGAGAAAATAAAATTAACAACATATTTGAGTATCTGAACCAAAATAGGATTTTTTTAACAAAAAAGTTCATTTTCTACCAAATATTCAAGTCTCCAACCAAAGAGATGAAGTTTCAACTTTTGAGTACAATGATTAGGCTTTAACGGAAAAAAAGAAAAATAAACACTATAGCATCCAACCAAAAAGATTATTTTTCATCCAAAAATGGATGATAGATGGATTCTTAATCCGATGGTAATATTTTGAACGAAAATGATGAATCATCAACAACAAATTTAGATTCCAACAAAGTAGCGGTGCTCGCTTAATGATTTCAAAATAAAAGTGACAAATAGAAAAAAAACCTTATTAAACGTTGATAAATTGATTCAACTTAATGAAACAAACTTTCAACTGAATACTTTTTGTTTGATTTCCAACCAAGTGTATATTTTGAGTCGAGAAAGAAAAGAAATTTTTAAAACATTGTTCGATTTTCAACGAGATTCTCGAGCCATAGGGGTGAATTCACTACAAACACCTTAATTTTTAACAAGATAGAATATTTGTCTATAAAAATGTTTGAGATTTGAAAATTAATTAATTTTCTTGAATTGAAAATTTAATTATTTCGTTTTAAACTTCACTTATTTTGTTGAACAGTCCATTTTCTGGTAGGAAATTATCTTTTTGTTTGGAAGTCAATTTTCTTCTTCAAAAATTATTCTTTACTGTTAACAATTCAAGTTATACAGTCCAACATTTTTCATTTAAGTCGAACATTCATCAAGTTGAAAACTCTTATGTTTGGTTTAAAATTAATTTTTTAAGCCAAAAATGTCACTATTCCATTTTTGTTTGAAAATTTTTCATTTTCGTAGTTCAAATTTCAACCAATTTGTTGAAAATTGTATTTTTCAGCTGAAATAATTTTTTTCGTCAAAAATTGACCCATTTTAATTAAAGGTTTATCATTTCAGTAAAAAAATCGTCTTTCTGTTTTAAAATTCAACTACTTCAGTTATACATTTACAATTTTATTTGATTTTTCACCATTCATTGTAAAAATGTAATAATTTGTTTGAAAGTTAGTTTTTTCTGTTTGTTAAAAGCTATTTTTTTTTGGTTGAAATTATTATTTTTTTTTTTGTTATAAGTAATTTTTTTCTATCTGAAAATTCAACTTATTCCAATTGAAAATTCCATTGTTTACTTTAAAAAACCAATTTTACACCAAGCATAAGAGTTTTATACTAAACAAAGAATCTTCAACTGAAGGAGTTGAGTTTTCAAACAGATAAATTAACATTTACTGAAAAAGATGAATGTTCGACGAAAATTTGAACACTCAAGATTGAAAGTAAAATTCAACTACGTACTTCAGCTAAAAATCTAATAATTTGTTTGAATTTAGTTTTTTTTTGTTTGTTAAAAGTTAGTTTCTGTGTGAAAATTTGAAATTGAAAAAAATGGATGTTTAACTAAACAAATGGAGTTTGATTTAAAACTATGGAATTTTCAATTGGAATAAGTTGAATTTTTAGATTGAAAAAAATTACTTATAAAAGGAAGAAAAAAAATTATTTCATAAAAAAAGACTAATTTTTAACAAACAAACAAAAAATAAATTTCAACAAATGATTACATTTTTACAATAAAAATAAAAAATAAAATAAAATTGTAAATTTTAAATTGAAGTAGTTGGACTTTCATTTTGAGTATTCACATTTTCTTTGCCAATTTATCTTCTTCAGTAAAAGTTAATTTATCTGTTTGAAAACTCAACTCCTTCAGTTGAAGATTCTTCGTTTAGTATAAAACTCTTATGCTTGGTTTGAAATTGGTTTTTCAAACAAAAAATGTTACTGTGCCATTTTTGGTTGAAAACAATTATTTTTTGAGTTCGAAATTCGACTATTTTGTTAAAACATTGTATTTTTTCTTAGGAATTATTCTTTCTATTTGATAATTATGCGTTTTGTTTGAGTATTCAGATTCATGGTCGAAAATTGAAGTACTTCATTTAAGTATTTATTTTTTTTGTTCAAAATTTATAATCTTGGTCTGAAATTCAAATTTTCTGGTTGAAGATTTATAATGTTATTTGAAAATTCACCACATTAGTTTAAAAATGAACTATTTTGTTGAAAGTTTTTTTTTTTTTGTTATCACAACTTGAATTTCTTCGGTGAGTTTAACTGTTCCATTTTTTGTTAAAAAATTATATTATTTTGTTGAAAAGTTGAGTATTCTTGTGAAAATTGATTTATTTTGCAATGTTTGATCTGTTGTGGTAAAGGATGTTTAGAATGAAGGATATGAAAACAAAAAATCAATGTTTGCGTTTTGCGACAAATATAAATATGTTACTTCTAGTTGACCGGGATAATTGAAGAACTTGACCGTGAAGAACCAGGAAATGGCCGAGAATTTCAAATCGTCACCTTGATTTTGTTTTGGTCTATATTTGTTTGAAAACCAAACTTTTTGGTTGAAAGTGCACCAGTTACTAGTTCAATTTTAATCTATAAATAATTTAATGCCAATTTGACTTCCGTATTTCAACACTTTTCATATCAAGATTGTTCCTGAATTTCAAAAAAGGAACTCCAATTTTTTTAATTTTGTGAAAGAAAATATGAACATTTAAACAATATTTCTGAAGTTATGCTAGCATGATCATTCCTATCTTCCCCTTATCTTTTTATCACATTCTTCCCTGATTTAATACCCCCCCCCCCCCCTCCAACAATTCTTCTCATCATTACTCCGTCCTTTGTTGCTTCCTTTCTTCCTCAGATTATTGAAAACCCCTTTTAGGTGAAATTTGATTTAACTTTTTAAGATCTTATTCCAATATTTGGTTTATATACTAAATTTTTAATATTTTTTTAGCGCTCTTTGGGACATCGAAACTGGACAGCAGTGTACCTCCTTCATCGGACACACGGGGGATGTAATGTCTCTTTCACTTGCACCAGATATGCGCACCTTCGTTTCCGGTGCTTGCGATGCCAGTGCAAAATTGTGGGACATTCGCGAAGGATCTTGCAAACAAACTTTCCCGGGACACGAGAGCGACATTAACGCTGTCACGGTTAGTCTCTTTTAGTTTAGAATTGTACTGAAAATTAATTTTTTATTGGTGGAATTTCGACGGTTTTTTTAACATTCTTCTGAGGTTAGAAATTCCGTTCTTTTGGACAAAAAATTACGTTTTGGTAGAAAAGGCATTTTTTTCAGTTTAAAATTTATCTTTCGTGGTTGGAAGAGTTGATTCTTTCCAATTGAAGTGTCTTTATTATATTTTTGGTTTAGAATTTGTCAGGGTGGCGACTTCACCAGGAAAAAATCGGGAATTCAATTTAAAACCATGAAATTACTTGTCTTAATTAAACCTAGACAATTTAAAATTTTACCGTGAAAATACGAGAAATGCCCGCTTTCTTTTTGTAAATGAAAAAGAGATATTATCATTTGATTTGAAGAATGTAACACTCCTTTAGTCTGATTCTGACAATTTTTGAATATATCCATACTTTTTGTTACTCTGTAAGATTTTTTTTTGCTGACTCAAGTTTGATTAATCAAATTGGTAATAACCTAGTGAAACAACAAATTTTTAGAAAACAATTGAGTATATAATCGAAAACTTTATTTCTAATCATACACTTGGAATTTCTATGCAAATAATGGAATTTCCAACCCAAATGGACAAGTTTTGAACCAAAAAGTTGATTCTGGACTGAAAACTTAAACTATCTATGAAAACGATGGGAAATTCAACTTAAAAAAATAAAATTTCCTACAAAACAGTTTAGTTTTCAGCAGGAGGCTGTCACGATTATTATGATTATAGTTCCCAACTTGTCTCTGCGGAAGAAATGTGAAACTGCGGCGCTG
>WSXT02173755.1:0-22347 GCA_011762715.2 Neuroterus valhalla | reverse complement strand
AGGCAAGTGTTCACCGCGTGGGCCGCCGAAGCTCTTCCAGAATGCAAGGCGGGAATCGAACCCACAACCAGCCGGCGCGTGGGTCCAAAGCACATGCCTTAGCTCCCACGACCAAGTGACCACCCTTGAAGCACTGACTTCCTCATCTTAATAAAGAATATAAAGAATAAAAATAATTAAATAATTAATATTTTGAAAGAAAATACACAACTTTACAAACAAGAGATAATAAAGAGTTGAAACAGAGTTTTCATTTAAAAAAATGATTAAACAGTCATTAAAAATTATAATGATAATATTAATTATTAAGAGATGAATAAATCAACAGTTTTCCAATTTAAAAAAAAAATTTAAAAAGTGCAGGCAGGGAGAATCGAGCGTGCAACCTTGCGGCTCTCAGCCAAACGATTTACCAGGTGAGCTGTCACGTGCTTGCAAATACATTTACGCTAGCTCACTGAGCAGAGTATCGACCAAAACAAAAATTAGGCGACCTAAATGTCCCGTGATAAAGTATGTTTTTTGTCAGAGCTTGATTTCGATTTCTGTCGTTACAAAATACTACAAACTATTACAAAATATTCTCTCATCGAAATTTGTTAACATTAATTTCGTTATTATAATTGATTTAGCAATTTTCTAACATTAATTTCGTTGTGTTTTACCACTAAACGACATAAGTCGCTCTTTCCCGCTACCCAATATTCCGTCTCGTTTTTCCACTATAATTTCTTTATTAAACTTTATCACTAAATTACTACACTTGCTTTTTACCAAAGTCCAGTATTCTATAGGTGTTCACTTCTGACAATATTTTATTTCAATTTACTAAAACATGATATTCGTCTTCCTTTTTCTAACACAGTTTCTCTGTTGCACTTTACCCTTCAAAAAATTTACTTCACTCTTCCTCTAAGTGCCTCAATTGCTCCTTCCAGTTTTTTGTTAATAACAAGAGTTGGACCCTCCACGAGAGTTAGTAGTGAATCAAAATATCCATTAAGGGGCCGGATTCAAAAGATTGGATTAAATTATTTAAGACGGTTGGAGACTTTTGACTAATTTCAAATTAGGAAGATTGTACCTGAAACTAATTCGACACATACAACTATAAAGAACACTTTGGTTCAAAGCCTTCCATAATCGTACTTTCTAGAATTCGATCCACACCAATCTTATAACTGATCCTTCATGTAAAATCTGAGTCAAGCTGACAGATTTGGTAAGAGTCTGTAAATTTGTTTAATAACTTCGGAACTTTAGAGGCTGAAATATACTAGTCTTTCATTTCTTTTCTAGTTCAAATATTGAAATCCATCATTTATTTTGGAGCGAGGAGATAACAATTCCTTAATGCAAAGTATATATATTTTAATAATGCATTCACTTTCTAATTCCATAATTATATTGATTTAACGCTTTTTCCAAGTGAACTTTCGTCTAGAACCCTCTTGACCAGGCTTCTTTCTTTCCCTTGTTCGCCAATCTCGCGTTAAAAGTCCCGCTGTAAAAATTCAATCAAGTTTAATTACATATATATTTAGGGGTAGTTGAAGGTAGTTCAATACTTACCAACTTTCATTTTTTCAATCATTTGACTATCCACAAAACTTCGGAGACCCCATGAAATACCCCATCGAATCGCACCTGATTGTCCAGTTGTGCCACCAGATTCTACAGTCGCCTCGACATCAATATCATTTTCCATTCCAGTAAAAATTAATGGGAAGATAACCTAAAATTGGAGATAAATGTATTGGACATTTTACTATATAAATTTATTCTATCCTTAGTCTTTAAATCCATTTTCTAATCGACCATATATACCTTAAATCTATATTATCATTCAAGGTTTTGGGGTATTTTAAACTTCAATCATCCATTTCCCTATCTGATTTACCTTTAAAAAAGTAAAAGAGACGAAAAACGCTCTTCTTCTATAATAATTTCAACAGGATTTCTTCCAACATCCTTTTAGTTTCGCGCAACTGGTCCTTGACCTCGCGTATTTCATCAGAGTTGATTTTAAACTGCAAAGCAAGTCTTTCATAAGCAGTTTCCAAATCAGTTTCTGTATCTTCTTCTTTGACTTTTGGCAAATTTGGATCCAATTCTTTACAATCAGGGAATTCACCACCCAAAGTTGGACTATTTTTTTGAGCAATTTCATAAGCTGATTTAAGAATATCTTTAGGAAGCCTATTTTCCAGTGGATTTAATGGTCTTACTACAAGGATATGCTTTCGAATTTGCGCATTTGCTTTATCAGACTTTAATTTTTTAAGGAATAAAGAAAGTTTCAGTTTGCATTCTGCCATTTCCGTATAAACTATCAGTTTTGTCGTTCGGATGAGTTTGGTAAGACCTGCCTGATTTCGCAAACCTTTTATGTCGTGCACAGCTATACCAACTAGCAAGTTCATTAAAATGACGACAATAAATATAACAAAAAGACTAAAAAGAATTTGCGAACAAACAGATAATGGATGGTAAACAACGATATAACCATTTCCAGTCCACTGTCGACGGTTTATAAGTCCCTCAAAGTCAAGTTCTCCAGCCATCATCGTTAAAATTTTAATCAAACCCGTTAACAGATTTTCAAACGATGGTTCTCCATCGAAAATTACACAGAAGCTCAAGGTAAATCCAATAAGTAGTCCTGAATAAGCAAACAAAAGTTTTGCGAATTCAAATTGAATATGAGTAAACATCGCAACATAAGTCCCATATGCTGGCAGTTGACCAATCATGAACATCAGGTTTGTCCAAGCACAAAGAACAGAAAAAGCACCGATATACTTCTGCCAATTATAAGTTCTTCCTGTATAAACAAAAGACGTAGCAAAAACACTTATTATAACTATTGTGTCCAAAATATTGTCTATATTCCAAAGATACTCCCGAAAGTTCTTATAAATTGTGAATCTCAGAATCTTCCTTGGTATCATCAAACAAACAAAAGTCAACCAAATGTACCACTGAGATTCAACAACCTGCTCATTAAAGTAATGACACATCATATCAGTACCATTGGTTCTGGTAGTATTGTCCTTAGAGAAATTGTAACACTTATAAGCTAGGGCCGTTAATACGTAAGTACTCATGAAGATAACCATCAGTGTGTAAAAAAATATGTTGAGAAGGTAAAACTTTTTAATCCTTTCCCACTTTAGGTAGAGAAATGCCGTGACTAGAGGATGGGATAAGAGATCTGTTCGATTCTCCTGCATAAAGGTATTGATGAAACTAGTTTCAGGTTTGTCATCAGTTGGAAGAAGAGAAGAGAAATCTAAGCTCATTTCGAATTCCCTATTTTGACGGCCTGGGCGTCTCAACTTTATGGAAGAATCCATTTTGCTCCTAAACGCTCCGAATGATTCTGGTATCTTCCGTAAAATTATATTCAAAGCCGAAACTCCTTTGCTTGTGGTTGCACTCACATCAGCACCATTTCTAATGAGCATTTCAGCGCACTCCGATTGTTCTCCTAAAGCTGCAACATGAAGGGGAGAAAATCCTGTGCTGTCTATCAAATTAACCAGCGCACCATGTTTCAGTAAGAGTTCTACTATTTTAATATTCGAGCCAGTTGCCATTATGGCGTAATGCAAAGGACTTCTATTCATTTCATCCAGAGCATTCACATCCACCTCTGGTTTCTGTAATAAGAGTTCACAACATTTCAAAGATTGGACATTACAAGCTACATGAAGAGGAGTTTCGCCAGAAAAATTTTTGTGTGTAGGATCAGCTCCTCGCTTGATGAATAACTCTGCAACTTCTTCTGACTTTATTCTAATAGCGTGGTGTAAAAGTGGGATCATATCAGGGTCCTTTAATACATTGTTCAAGTCAGCACCATTATCCAGAAGAATTTCGGCAGTTTCAGGACGGTGTCCAGCTGCAGCTGAGTGCAAAGCACAATGACCAAAACGAGGGCTAACGTAATTTATATTTGCGCCCCTCTCAATTAGGTATTTTAAACAAGCAATTTCTCCAGAAAAAGCAGCGTACATGACTGGAGTTACATCTCCAAAGTGGATACTATTTATGTCTGCTCCAGATGCTTCTAGTCTGAATAAAAGATGTGACAAGCCACGAAAACTGGCCCAGGCGAACGCAATACTTCTGAACTTCTGGTCAAAATCTGGAAAAAGAATTCCATCCCTTTCTGGAACGTTACCAGTCTCCATGTCGGTAAGTACTTTCATTTCCGCAACACTCACCGTGTTCAATAATATAAGACTCATTATTTTGGTTGCATCAATCTCCTTTTTCTTTTTAGGTTCATGATCCTCGAAGAAAAGCGACTCATCTATGGGTGGTGGTGCTCCAACATCTAATTCTACATGTTCAGAATGTATCGTGTCATCAATACTGATTGTTTCAGGATGAATTCGTGTTGTTAATTTCGCGGACTTATAAACTCTCCTTAATCTGGCAAAGACTGGATCGCCTCTTTTGATATAATCATGTACATGACTTGCTGAAAAATGTCGTTGTTTTCTATTATTAGGAGGTGAAGAGAGCATGTGTATTCCTTTTATTTTAGCATGTTCGAAGGAATGTGAGCTTTCCGATTTTATCAACACAGGTGGTGGCTTTCGAAAGATACTCTCAATCCGCTGAAGACGATCCTTCAAAAGAAAGAAAAAAGTTAAATATTGTGGAATTTTTCAGAACAAAATTATGCATCAGTTTAATTGATTTTTCCCGTCTTGGAAGTTTTGCCAAATCTGATTAACTGTTCTGTCTAAAACCAAAAAATGTTTATTTTTTTGGCATGAGCATACTGTTGAGTATTAAAGATTTCTCTCTAAAACTGAGGCAGTTTTCAAATTTGATTTTTTCAGGTGGAATTTGGGAATCAAATTATATGAATTATCAAATTCTGATTACGTCTCTCCTTTCAAAATTCAAAAACTTAAAATTTCAGGATACGCATCAGAGTTTTACAATAAAGACAGGTCTGTCTGACCCGTTTAGGTTTTTATTTATTTTGAATAGCGCAACTTGAATAACTTTTAACGTTAAATATAACTGAGAATATGATTGCAATATTTCAAAAAATTACAAACTAATTGGACCAGAGATACTTGAGTAAATGCCCTTCTAATGCCAGAAAATCACTAACGTTCGTCCATAAAAAATCTCATAATTATGACATTGAAAGAAAATTTCGGAAAAATCAATCTTTTTTCGAAGTACGTAATATTTTCATTTGAAACCTAAACTCTTTTCAAAGTTTTTTATTATTAAGAATCTAACATTTTTGTGTTCCTCCTTCTCAATCGCACAATAAATTATATTTTTCATAATATAAATATATTATATTGTGCAATACTGACATGCAATTTTTATTATACTATATCGGACTTCTCGCTTCTTCGTTAGTAAGACTTAAATTCAAATATCGTTGTCAATTTCGGGGAAAGAAAAAATTGAAAAATAAATAAAAATAAAATTATTTTCACGACTTTTCCGCAATTGTTCTTTGCAATGCTTATTTTGTAAACTGCTTCTTTTGAATTCAATATATACGTCAATTCTTCGCACCCATGTACATAAGGGAAAAAATGTTTTAAAAAAATACAAAAACCATACCAAGTTGGAAAGCTGTTCCTCGTTTTTCGCACCAAAACTTTTATTGAATTCCATAACTAGATTTGGGTTTGATGAATGCATTTTGCTCTTGCCTCTCACTGATAATCCTTTTTTTTTTAATTTTCACTCAAAATATCTTCCCCCTTCCATATTTCCATTTTCTCAATTCACGGAACTTTAAGAGTTTTATTAAACAAGTTATCAGACCACTTTCATTATGCGTCTATCTTGACTCGGAGTTCCCGTCAGAATGAATTACGAACTATCTTCCAAAGTTGATGCGCGTTTACATTGCGCTATATACTGAATAATTGTCGAAACGTCCAATATGATTTTTGAAGAATCGAACCAGGTAATTTCGGGAGTTCGTCTCCTGGCTGCTGATGAATTTCGCAACAGTTCATTTTCAAACATTCGATTTTTTTATTATATTCCATGTTGTTTGATCCAGATTAGACACATCTCTCGCGATAAGACACAATTTTCTGTTGAAGTACTAGTTTTTTTTCTGCATAATGAAATTTCCTTTTTTCTTTGGAAAATTATTTTCACTAAGTTTTACTAAGCTTCTAAGTTACACAGTGAATATTTACCGACCTCGATGAGCAGTTTAAGCAGACTGATTCACTTAAAAATAAATGAAGTAAATCTACTCCACCCCAAACTTATTGATCATTTCACTTCTATTCAATTAGAATATCTACTTGAATACATAATTAAATGCGTTACAACTAAGTACCTATATATGGCAGAGTGTTCCAAATATTCTCGTCTTTATTTAGAAACTTGAATTTCAAAAAGCAAGGTACTTTATTTCAATTCGTGACGTTCATTCTAAGCATCCTCTAAGAAAACAGATCAGGAATTGAAAAATAAATAAATTTTTTTTTAAATACTCAAATTTCCCACGAAAAAATATAATTTTTTTTACAAAAGCTGGAACAGTTAAACTTACAATTGAAGAAATTGATTTGCGATAAAAAGATGGATTCCCAACAAAATAGTTCGTTTTTCAACTAAAGCCAATTCTCAAATAACATTATGAATCTTCAACTGGAATAGTTTGAACTGCAGAACAGGAAGATGAATTTTCAACTGAAATGATAAATATTTAATTGAAGCACCCGATTTTTTTATACTAAACATAAGAGTTTTCAACGAAAACAAAGAATCATTAACTGGAAGAGTTAAATTTTCAAACAGATGAATTAATTTTGAGTAAAAAATATAAATTATTGTCAACCAAAGTTTCAATACTCAAATTTCGAATTTAACCAAACAAATGAATTTTTAAGTAAAACTATAGAATTTTAAATTGGAATAAGTTAAATTTTCAGTTAAAAACAATACTTATAACCATAAAAAAATAACTTGTATAAAAAAAACGAACTTTCAAATAAATCGACTTTTAAGCAAAATCATGAATCTTCAACTAGAATGATAAATATTTAACCAGAGCACTTCAACTTTCAATCATGAAAGTGAATATTCAAACAAGGAGATTAATTATCCAATAGAAAGATTATTTTCTACCAAAAAATACAATGTTTTACAAAATAGTTGAATTTTGAACAGTAACATTTTTAGTTTGAAAACCCCAATTCCTACCAAAAATAAGTGTTTCTAACTAAAACAAAGAATCATCAACTGAAGAGTTACATTTTCCAACAGATGAATTATCTTTAAGTAAAAAAGATAAGTTATTGTCAAACAAAATTTTAATACTCGAATTTTGAATTTAACCAAACAAATGAATTCTTAATACAACTGTTTAACTTGGATTGTTAAACTTACAGAAGAATTCTCGAACAAGAAAAATAGATTTCGAAGAAAAAGATAACTTCATACAAAGAAATCTATTTTTCTAACAAAATATGTGATTCTTCAGCAAAATAATTGAATTTTTAATCCAAACAAGGAAAGTAATTTTCGGAAAAAATTTTAATTGCATACCAAAAATCAATTTTTTAACAAAAAATGTGTATTTTTAACGAATTAAATAATCAATCCATAAAGGCGAATTTTTATCCAAATAGTTGAATTTTGAACTAGAAAAGATCATTTTCCACTAAGGAAAATCAAATTTCCAGTTATGGAAATTAATTTTTAACCAAACTGATGAATTCTCAGATAAAATGATGAATCTTCAACTGGAATAAATGTATTTTATGCGAAAAAGGCGGATTTCAACCATAACTATTAACTTTCTACAAAATGAGCGAATTTTTAACAAGGGAAATAAATTCTCAAAGAAATAGTTTAATTTCTAAATCCAAAAATCAATGTTCAACTAAATACTTGAATTTTCACCAAAAAAAAGATTATTGATTCTTAACAAAGTAGTTACAATTTTAACCAGAGGTGAATTTTGTCTCGGAATAATGCAACTTTAACAAGAAAATTTAACTCTCAACAAACAAGTTTTTAAGTTTGAACAAGTAGTTGATTTTTTAATTAAAAAAGGATAAATTTGCAATGAATATTTTATTTATTTATTAGAAAAATAAAAAACAAGTGTTTCATCTTAATTCAGAAATATTTCTTCTCCGAAAAAATTCATCAGCTCTAAAAACTGCTTGAGTATTTCCTTTATTGAAAATTCTAAATTGGAAGGGCGGTTTTAAAAAAAAATCCTTTCATCTAAATATAAATCATAATTATTTCAGGAAGTTCTCTTTCCATGTAGAAAATTTCTTGTTCCAAGTGAAATTATATTTCTCCACTGAAACTCCCTTTTGAGAAAATTTGAATAATAATTCTTCTGTATGTTTGGGCTATCAACAATTCGAATATCAAATTTGAGTCAGATAAGAAATCTCCCAAGTCAACAAATTTGTAAAACTTTTTTCTTATTATGGAAAAAAAAAATTCTTCTTCTCATGAAGCATAGATTTATTTTAATATTTTGAGATTCAGATTAAAGGAACGTTACATTGTTCAAATCGAATGATAAGATATCTTTTTGATTCATAAAAAGAAAGCGGTCATTTTTAGTTTTTTTTTTGTAGAATTTTGAATAGTCCCGGTTTTTGAATTAAATTCCAGGTCAATAAAATTCACGGTCATTTTCCTGTTTCCCAGTCAAGTCGCCACCCTGGCAATTTTAGAATAAAATTTCGGAATGAAAATATAATAAATTTATGTGTTAAAAAAATTCTGAAAACATTCAATTTCATTGAAGTCAAGCATTCCAATTTCCGAAAACTAGGTCGCAACCAACTTTGGCGACATAAAATGGGATGACCCATTTAATTTGTATGTTAGAAAAATCAACTGTTCCCTTGACAAAAGGTTCCCCCTCTGTAAATGGTTCCCTTAGCATATGAGGTCATCATGATATGGTAATTTGTATGATTAAGGATTCTTTGAGGAACTGTTACGCGTAAACTTGCATCTCAAATCATTAATCAAATTATGAATATATTATAGGAATTATTATGACTAAAAGCTCAACTTTGTGTCTTGAAACTTATGAGTTAATTTTTTTATTAATAAAAGAAAATACCTATGACTGTAAAATTTGAGCTGCATTGTGATATGAGATATTGTGGGATTTTTCGAGGTTTTCTTTTGTTGAGAACATAGAAAAGTTCAAAAAAGAGATTTATTTCGTTCAATATATCTTTCTCCTACGATACAATAAATTCAACCTCAAAGCGCCTTCAAGTTCTAATGAAGGGCATTTCCACGAAAGTATGGTCATAATGTATGTGCGTCATAGTATATAATTTTCCTAATGCATACTATGACGCATGTACAAATATATCAAAAGTTCGTGGAACTACCCTAAAATCAAAATGCCTGTGATATCAGGAAAAACTTTATATCAAAGAACATGATAAAAATAACAAAAACAGAGTTTCACATACAAACAATAAATCTGCTTTCGATGAATATAATATTCCTCACGCATACGAATTATTAGCTCTAATTAATCAATTTGATAGAAATGCAAACATCTTTGTTGTCAATTTGAAGTGAATTGATAATGAAGATTAATTCACTTCAACTTCCCTTGAATTTTCGGGATTCGAAATAAGAAGCTCTCAATACAAGAATAGAATTTTGATTTACAATTAAAATTGTAGTTTATTTACAATTCTTCTACTTCAAAACTTTTGCGATCATATTTTCTAGAATTTTCTTCGTATCTAATAATTGGTCCTTTATAAAATGAATTTCCTCTTCACTTGCTTTCATTTGCAAGGATAATCTTTCAACCGCTAATTGCACCTCAGAATCCGACCCTTCTTCACTCTGTTGATTTATCCAAGAAACATATTCACACACACTATCGTCGTCTTCATCGACTAAGGGGACATTCTTCTGAGCAATTTCATATGCGGCTTTAAGAATATTTTTTGGAAGTCTCTTTTCTAACGGATTCAATGGTTTCACGACAAGGACGCGCTTACGATTTTCCACATCGACATCATGATCAGACATCCACTTTCGAAAAATGTAAGGGATTCTCCCATTGTGGAGTACCATTTCCGTAAAAAGTATCAGTTTAGTTTGACGAACTAGCTTCGTGAGACCTGCATGATTTCGCAAACCTTGTATATCGTGTACAGCAATGCCTACCAATAAATTCATCAATATTACCGTAACAAAAACAATGAAGAGAGTAAAAATAATTTGTGAGCAAACTGAAAGTGGATGGTATATAACAAAGGACCCGTCAGTCATTAAATCTGCTTGATTAATTAGCCCTTCAAAATCCAACTCCCCAGCCATCATTGCCAGAACTTTAATCAAACCGGTGAATGGATTACCAAAGGACGGTTCTCCCACAAAAATTACACAAAAACTGATCGTGAATCCAATAAGTAGTCCTGAATAGGCTAACAAGAGTTTTGCGAATTCAAATTGGATATGAGTGAACATCGCAACATAAGTCCCAAAAGCTGGGAGTTGACCAACCATCAACATCAAATTCGTCCATGCGCAAAGTATACCAAAGGCTCCAATGTAATTCTGCCAGTCATAAGTCTTTCCCGTATACACAAACGAAGTAAGAAAAACGCTTATAACGACTATCGCATCCAAAATATTGTCTATGTTAGAGAAATATTGTTTTATAGATTTGTAAACAGTGAATCCCATCACCTTACGTGGTATCGAAAAACAAGTTAAACCTAAAGACAAGTACCACTCAATTTCAATAACCGGTTTTCGGAAAAGGAAACTGGAAAGGCGTTTGCTGTTACAGATTTTGCTACTGTCTTCAGTGTTGTAACACCTGTAAGCTAAAGCAGTTAGAACATAAGTTGTCATACACATCACTGTCAAGGCATAGAAAAATATCCTAATTAGGTAAAACTTTCTAATTTTCTCCCACTTGAGATGCAGAAACGCCATAACAAGAGGATGTGACAAAAGATCTTTACGATGTTCTTGAACGAATGTGTTGATGAAGCTCGTTTCGCAGTGGTTGTTACTCGGAAAGAGAGGATCAAACTCCATCCTCATCTCGAATTCTCTATTATGAGGAACCGGACGTTTCAATCTTATAGAGGCATCCAATCTCCGACGAAATATTTGCAATGATTCTGGAATCTTTCTCAAAATGATATTCAAAGCCGAGAGACCTGAATGTGTGGTCGCACTCACATCTGCACCAGCCCAAATGAGTGTCTCGACACAATGAGAAAGTTCATTCAAAGCAGCAATATGCAGAGGTGAAAAACTTGTTTTGTCAAAGACGTTCACTTGAGCACCATGCTTCAGTAATAGCTCAACCAACTCAGCTGAAGAGGATGTGTTCATGACGGCATAATGCAAAGGTGTTCTATGCATTCGGTCAACAGCATTTACATCAGTTCCAGGCGCGGAAAGTAGCATTTTGGCGCAATTGATTGACTGGACAAAACATGCTACATGAACCGGACTTTCTCCCAGACGATTCTTTTGAGACAGGCTAATCCCTCTCTCGAGTAGAAGATCTACAACTGATTCTGATTTCGCTTTAATTGCGCAATGCAGGACTGGTTCTACATCTTGATTACTCAAAGTGAGCAGTTTCGCACCATTGTTCAGCAACAATTCTGCAGCTGTACGTGAATTTGCGATGGCAGCAATATGCAGACAAGTATAATTGTTAACCCCACTTATGTGATTCACATCAACACCTTTTTTTATTAAGTATTCCAGACATGAGATGTTACCAGAGACACATGCAACCATTATAGAATTAACGCCAGTAGATGGTTCTACGAAATGAAAATCGACTCCGGTTGATTCAAGTACAGGCAGAAGATGTACTAAACCACGAAAACAAGCCCACAAAAATGCAACATTTTTGAAACTGTCGTCACATTTTGAGAGGAATTTACCATTAGTTGATTTAGTGATGTTTCCTCTTTCCATCTCTAAGAGATTTTTCATTTCAGCTACAGTCAGGGTGGACCATATTCTTGTCATAAGGCTTGTTCCGTCGATTTCAACACGTCTAAGAGCTTCGAGGTTGTCGAAGAAGAGAGATTCATCAACAGGTGGTGGTTCTCCAGCATCTATTTCTATAGGGCCAATTGGTTCGGTGTCTTTGAGATCTGCAATTCCTTTCTCTAAACAAGCTGTCTTCATAGATTTGTAAACTGGACTCATTCGCTTGAAGAAGGGATCCTGTTTTTTCACATGATCGTAGATACAACCGACGGAATAATGACGATGCTTCGTTCCATTATTTTGAGGCAGACAAGGTGGTCGAGTCTCTGTTATATCTGTTTTGTAGAACGATGATGAACTCTCGGATCTACAGAAAACCCGAGCTGATGGTTTTCTGCTAATGGTGTAAATTCGTCGAGGAAGATCCTTGAAAAAAAAAAAAATTCTATAAAATTTGATCAAACAAAGATGTAACTTGAAGATGAAGTATTCGATTATCATTATAAGGATTGTCAGTAAATATGAAGATATAAGAAACTCACCTCTTCTTGTGTAGTTACACTATCGTATCCCATTTTTGTCGTTTCAGATTAGCTTTTTTAGAAGTATTTTCTATCTTTCCACATTGCAGAGAATTTTGAAAGTGGAGACATAGTTTTTCACAAAGCACAAAACGAATGATACTGATCTTTCTCGCTCACTTCGAGGTACTGTCAGGCATAGGGTCATTTAAACCACTTTAGATCAACGTCGTCATTACCTTCCATACGTCCTGACTCGTGTCATTTGCCTTAACACTCGTTACTTATTGGCATTCATACGTGAAGGTATATAGGACGTAGTCATTCACTTAATTTCGTTCCAGAGGAATGCGTGCAGGCTTTCATTCACTTAATGAATTAATTTTGATCAACGTTTCAAGAAATTTACTGCAAGGCTGTCACACTCGCACTCGGCGGATGTAAGACTTGGAAATACCAATATGGATTCGAAAGAACCTAGAGCATTGTTGATAAGAACATATCTTGTGGGGCGCAAAGTGGTTCAATGTCCCAAATTTGTGGCCAAAACTCAAAAAGTTAATATTTATGACTTCTCGAGTGTTTATATCGCGTTTTTTGGGTCACTGATTTAAAAAATTACATTAGGAATTCAAAATTGGAAATGGCAGACACTTTCTCAAAATTTTCTATTGTTTTCCACGAGAGGAACAATCAGCTGGTTTACCAAGAAACTTCGTCCCTAAAGTCGTGTTTCATTTTCAAGATTCAGGTCCTTGAAGGATTCCACATATTCGAAAATTTTGAGACGTTTCCATTTCACGACCCGAGTCTTGAATCCTGCCAATAACGGAGTAAAAAATGTATTGCCTTATTTCCCAGTTTATGAACTTTTTACGCCAAAAATCCGAAGTTTTTATTCTGAAGTCGCTTTTCTTCTACAGAGTTTCCGTTACATTTATTACTGTCACATCTAAATGTATTGTTTATATATTTATAGTTTTTTCATATTATTTATTTATTCGTTATATTTTTTATGAGAGAATTGAATACTTTAACTGATAAATACTCTAATCTCATAAAATGGTAAAATTCAATTTGGATACCCTACGTATTGTGTCCAGCACATCTTAAACGTTCCCAAGGGTAAATTCGAACGTCACTGAATAAATTATTTTCCTTTTGAATGAGTATCTTTTCGGCATGGCATGCGGCTCGTACAGAATCATGGATTTATTTCTACGGAGGCAGCTCGGGGCAGCTTTTGTTGAAGGAATCAAGAAGTTGATACTTTTAGTCGATCAAAACGGAAAATCCCGGCGCGCACACTAGCAGGCAAAAAAAGAATTCACTACGTATATTCCAGAATGTCACCTTATCTGTTTCTGGCACGAACTCATAGAATAACAACAGGACAGTTTTGAATATAGTGACTTGCCCTTTTACAAAATAATGCTCCAACACCCCCTAAAGAAGTATGAATGAACATCTACTTCAGCCGGTAAACTTCGAATTTTGAGATTTTGGACAGTTTTTTGGGATCTTGAACCACTGTGGGGCGTGCCGATTTACCCAGTGAGACACTTGAATTTTTACAGAGAGGAGAGAATTTAATGATGTAATTCTCTTTTTTATTAGATCAATCTATTCTGGTATGTACTGAACGTAAATAATATTTAGTAACAATATTTTTCTTCTCATGCAGAACTTCTAAAACAACACACTGAAGATAAAAGATTCGTCTTTCTTGGACAACGATTTCAGGAGAACTGCTTCAAATTCATGAAACACGTGTAATTAATGCACATTCTAAAAAATATTGTCGCAAGGTGGGGTCGAAAGTTTGGCCAATCGAAAGTGTACTTGCAATTGTATTTTGCAATAAGAAGTAAAATATTCCAGGGACATCACTCACAAGTTATGCATAGTTGAGGGTTTTCGAATAAACAATAATAAAAAACAATAAAAAAACTTATCAACTAGATTGCATTTTGGGTTTTGAATGAAATATGACAGATAATAGAAATCCTGAATTGGAACATCATATAATTTGTGCACGTTGCTTTAACAAGTTGACGTCCTTGCCTACATGGAGCAAGAATTATTACGTTCTTCGTGACTTTGACAGAAAAAATGTTCAAAACTACTTATTTTTACCGATTTAATGTAGGTCTTGCCTAGAATATGTTAACTATTGCAAGGTTAATCGTGATGAAATATTTTTTTACAAAAATAGATTTAATTTCCTCACAAATGAAGAGGCTATTTTTATATTCATATTATTTTTAAAATACTAATTACCGTACAACGATTGAACATAATTATGTTCATGAAACAAATTTAGAATGATTAATACAATGAAATTTTTCAGCGTGAATTTTATAACGGAAACATAAAAATAATATTTTCATTCCTTAAAGGAAATAATCTTATATAAATCGTGTGTGGAAGTTGTGCAAGAGACGAAAACATTTATACTGCAAATTCAGCAAAACAAGATAATACAATGCTTTCGCATCATCATAATATGCAGTTCATTTAATTTTATAAAATTTTAATTCATAGGTGGCGAATTTATAATTCATATATTGATAGTATGATAGTCAAGATGTGGCGATTTGCATTACAATAATTGATGTTTAACTCCAGATGGTAAATTTTATTTTTTAAACAATTATGCCAATTTTTCAATTAATTATAAATATAACCCTTTACCGTCCATAGATAATGAATTTCACACGATGCAGATAACAGATATCAATGAACTAAGATCATGACTAGGTAAAAAAGCATATAATAATGAATTAATGAACAATAAATTCATCATTTTTTCAATTTTGAAGAAAATCAAGTTTATTTTTATAGTCTTTCATTAGATTTTATTTAATAATAATTATTTTATAATAAACCTCAAAATTATACAAATTCACACCCCTGATTGATCAAGATGACAACTTTATTCATCATAAAAATTATGTCAATAATTTTCAATAATAATTGAAGGTAACCAGGGAACTAAAAACTGTTTTCGAAATTGGAATTTTGTTATTTATAAATTATTGACTGCTCCATTACTCATTATAAATTCAGAAGAATTATACCAGGAACTTGGATTGAAATAAAATCATATAATGTCGCAATGCGAAATATATTTTTTGTTGTCTGTCATCATATAATATCTTACAAATGCGAATTTTATTTTCTAACAATAAAAAAATTTTCCTAATGAAATCAGATTCTTTATTTCATGGCGAGATTACAAATCTCATTTTATTATCCAAGATTCTTATATTACTAGAAGCACATTATAAATTTTGCTCCAAAATATAGACGGTTAAGTTTAGGCATACTTAACCTTTCCATACAAAGGTTCGTATTCGTGAAATTTTTCCTATAAAATAAGCGAAAATTTTTCACAATCTACTTCCAGACGCGGAAAAGCCTGATGTTGACCACAAGGCGCTACACAACATGCAACTTCTTTCAAATAAATTAGGAATTTCACGTACAAAATAAAATAAAAAAATTGAAATCCATTGCACATTATCAAATTATCATAATGATAAGATTCCGGACTCTCATCTTCAATTTCGAAAATAAAAGTTGACAAAATGGAATAGGGAAGAAATCTTCCACATTTCTTTGAAAATATACAACAAATGTACATAATTTATCAGAAATGTACAAAATGTACAAGAAATGTACGAAAAATGCTGAAAAAAAATGTAGCTGTACAATTATAAATAAGTGTTACAGAATATTGGCCTTTCTTGACACTCATTTTGGTAAAGTTTCGCAAATATCGATTTCAAATCTTTAACAATAGAAACTTCCAAGTAAAATTTGGTTACAAAAACTAATCCTGGTTAAGAAATATTCAATATATTCCTTCTAATATCAATATTAAGTTGGAGGGAATGAGAGCATTTCCCATGGCTTTATTTATTGTTCAAGAATTTACAGTCACATTAGTCAACAACATACTACTTTGAGATTGAGCAATTTTTATCAAAGATTTCCATCATAATTATGTAAAAACTTAATGTCTAAAAATTCCGAAACATAAACCTAGAATTTGATGAGTTTTCTCTAACAACAGTGTTACAGGCAAAAAGTTTGAGTCAATTTTTAAAGTTTAGACCTTAAAAGAGAAAGCTTATTTACAATGTAACAATCAAATATAACAATAAACAGACAAAAATTGTGTCGATTAGTATTGACAGGCGGTTAGAAATAATTTATTTATAGTTACGGGGAAGCACAAAACTTGAAGATTTCGAATGAATATTGCCTTATCTTGAAGGCTAAAAATATTTGGAAGGGATACGGGAATTTGTCGTATCATTCCTGAAAACAAATAACTAATCTTTGCTAATTGCTTTCCCAAATTGTTTCTCATCTTGACATGGAAATGATGTTTTCTGCTATAAATTCCGGAAATTCTCCCAATTAATCAAATTCCAGGCTTTTACAGTCTACTCAATAAGGCACAAAACAGTTCTTGTTTTAAACTGCACTTAGCTTGACTTAGAAACTCTTGAATAATTCTTAACAGTGATCACAATCAAGGTTAAAAACTTATCAATGCGTAATCTCAAATAAATACTATCGAAGATCATAATGACTAGGTATCTACACGTATTATATGAGAAAAAAACCGAAGAGTTTAGAATCGGAATGATATCTCAATTTCTTAGTTCTTTGAATTTGTACTTGATTCAAGTTTATTTACATTTCTATCAAAAATATATACTGAAGATTAGGAGAGTATTTTTGTTTGTTCAAAATACAATATACCATTTTGTATCCAAACTCTTCAGCAGATTTGATCAAAGTTTACAAATATGGTTTTGTCTCTGAACCCAAGAGAACATAATCGGTCCCGACATTTCCTGGGATGAAATTATATTTCTTCCGTACTAGTGTCGGAATTATACCGTTTGTCTAAAGCTAAAGCCATAACAAGATCCTGAATCAATTTGTAGTTCTCTTCGCAAATTTTTTTCAATTCAGCGACCTCACTTTTTAATTTAATGTTACTTTCGGTAAACAGATCTTCATAATTGGTATCTCGCCTAATAGACGAGTACATGTCGTGTTTCAGGTACGAAAAAGCGGTGCTGTTACTACGTTTACTCGACAAAGTTCCGGAGAAAAATTTTCGCTCTCTGGCGACTTTATGAGCAGAAGTAAGCACATCACGCGGCAGTCTCGTTTCTCTCGGATTCAGGGGTCGTACTGTCAAAACTGCTCTTAGGGGCGATGGAAGAACGAGAGCAGTCCACCGTAAAAGCTTCATCAAGCGTCTCGGTAAAAGACCAAGAAAGAGAGCAGATTCAACATCGCAAATGAGCTTAGTTTGCCGCACAAGTTTTGCCAATCCTGCTGTCTTCTGGAGACCTTTTATGTCATGAACAGCAATACCAACAAGTAAATTCATAAGGACAATTGTAACAAAGAGAAGAAACAGTACAAAAGACAATTGTGCTGAAACCTGCAACAATATCCAAGAAGTCCCTCCGACATCTCCAACAGGTCGACCTCCTTCTTCTTCGCCTGGAAAAAATAATTCCTCGAAATCCAACTCCCCAGTCATCATCACCAGGACTTTTATCAGCCCTGTGTGAGGACTGCTAAAAGACTTTGACCTCGGAAAAATGACACAGAAGCTTGCTGTGAAACCAACCAAAAGACAAGCATAGGCCAACAGCAATTTGAAAACTTGTGCTTGGACGCTCGTGAACATAGCAACGTAAGCTCCGAACATGGGCAACTGGCCTATCATCAACATCAGATTACTCCACCCACACAGGACAGCAAAAGCACCTACGTGACTCTGCCAGGTGTAAGTCCTCCCAGTGTATACAAAAGAAGTCGCAAAAACGCTCACAATAACGCACCATTCGACCATATTCTCTGCCTGGGTAACGAATTGTCGAATCGACACATAGGTAAGTATACCAGCTAATTTTCTCAGACCTTCAAGTATAGTCAGAACTACCAAAGCATACCATTCAATCTCGAGAACGGTCGGGTGCATGTACATAAATCCATTTAGTCCTGTTGAGTTTGCACACAAGGGCGTACTGGGATTATCTAATTGTCCATGGGACTCATTATAACAATTATGAGCTAAAGCTGTGATCACCCATGCTGTGAGAACGAGGACATATAGTAGGTAGAATAACAATCGACCCACATAGTACTTTCTAATTTTTTGCCACTTCAGATGGAGAAAAGACTGACACAGAGGATGTTCGAGGATCTCTTTATAACTTTCCTTGACGAAAGTTCCTAGATAGCCAATTTCACCTTCATGCTGGTGCTGCAGTAAAGGATGAAAATCGAGTCTCAATTCAACTTCGCCCGTCGCTGATCCGTGCTGATGGAGAGTTATCGAAGAGTCAAGTCTCTGCTTGAAGATGTTTAACGAAGTTGGAGTTTTGCGCAGAATGATTGAGAGTGCTGTTGTTCCTCCTTTCGTCCTTGCACTCAGGTCTGCTCCGTGTTGAATCAGAATGTCGACGCACTGCGACAACTCGTTCAAAGCGGCTACATGGAGTGGAGTGTAGCCATACTTATCTGCCTTGTTAACATGTGCCCCCCGCGTGATCAGCATGTCAGTGACGTCATAAGCCAGTAATGATCTTCCTAAAGCAAGATGCAATGGCGTTCTGCCATCGTTGTCTTCAGTATTCGGATCGCTATTAGCCTTATGCAGAAGAATCTCCACGCATTCAAGACAGTGAGTTCGCGCTGCCAAGTGCAGGGCTGTTTGTCCTCTGTGATTTTTGATGGTAACTTTCGCTCCATTCTTGATAAGGAGTTCAACATTTTCTGCACATCCAGCCTCTGCTGCCAAGTGTAACGCAGTATCGCCCTTTCTTGTGGGCAAATCTACTTGACAATTATTTGATAAGAGTTCCTGCAGACATTGAGGGTCACCTCTGTCAGCCACGTGATGAATTGGAGCGTAACCACTATTGTCTAGTCGATTTAAAGAAGGATTGTTTGGCGTTAACAATTTGAGAACACTTAGTGCGTTATTCCTGGCAGCAGAATGAAGCACGGTTTCGTCGCCAAGGGGAGATTCTTGGGTTAATCCCTTTTTTAGGAAAACCTGAGCGACGTCAAAAGAATCACCAAAAGCTGCATAGTGAAAGGGAGTGTGCGCTTTCCTAGGATTAATGTTGGCACCATTAGAAATTAGGTAATTTACACCGGAAAGGGAGTTGCTGTATGCACAGAGATGAAGGGCCGTTAAGCCTAATTCTTGTTCAGAATGATTTAAGTCAGCGCCGCATTTGTGCAGTCCGGGAATCAAATCTCCGCGGCCTAGAAAACTTGCGTGTAAGAGAAGAGCGTTAATTTCCGAAGGCTTGTAAACGTTTTTCAGATTATCGACACTTTCAATGGTGATTTTATGAGTTTCCAGATCATCTAGAAGCTGTAATCGACCACCCACTCCCCGCATATGTTCTATCAGAAGATTTCGAATCAAGTCGTTTGTGACCCGAACAACACAGTTATTTTCATCGGCGAACGAACTTTCACTCAAACACATAGAATAACAATGTGGTTCTTCGACTGGTGGGGGTGTTCCATATTCCATGGAACGATCTTCTGATGTCCATCCATCTTCTGGTTCGGGTGTCGCATGTCTTCTGGATCCAAGCCATCGAGTGAGAAGGAGAGAATTAGCAGTCTTTGATTTTTGATGCACAGGAGTCGTGACCACTGGAGAATGCATGCTAACAGCCTTTTCTAGTTGCACCCTTTTCCTTGGTAAGGGTGATTTTGGTGCAATGGATGGCTTTTCAGCTTCATCCATGGTCGCGAAATTCTTGTGATTACATCACAAGAGTCACACTGAAAGAAAGATTTCAATCAGTTAAAATAATTATGTACTGCATTTAATTGTTTGAAATAAGAATTTATCAAGGATGTATTGATTAGTATACAGAGATACGTGCACATCGATATTTTGAAATTTAAGAATAAATATAAAAAAAACGCACACCAGAAATGCGAAAAATCCAATGACGTCTTGGTCAATAAAAACCCTTTCCTAGTTTTGAAAAGGTTGATTCACTTCTATGTGATGAGTATCCTGACGATAGCAGCCAAATAAGCAATGAACGTGAATGTCAATTGTAAAATTGTGCAAATAACCGACAGTTAATGCTCTAGTTTAGACTGTTTATATCAAGAGGGATTCATAAAAAATTTCAAAAAATTCACGAAAAAAGTTATAGTTGAACAAAGTATTTGGAATTAACATAATGATTATGAGAAACTGGTTATTAAGGTAAACGAGAAAATTGCCTTGTTTTAATTTGGAATATTTATATTAATATTCTTCATGCAATAACCACTGGTCAAAGTAATTTGATTGAGTGACGACTGCATTGTAGAAATAAATTAAGGGACCCGCAATGAAAGCAAAGAGGACAGTCACCTTGTGAACTTGAACTGGACACGTAGATTGAAGTCGATAAAGTTAGATATTCCGACAATCACCGTCCCACCAATGAACCGAGATCATTCTGTCTAACTGACCACTCTGACACTGACTGAGCGACAAGAACGTACTGGATCTTAACACTACAAGTGCATTCACGTGTGACACAGAATTGCGCGTATAGGGACGTCAAAAGACCAGCAGACCGGTTGCCTTCGTGGACCACGAATGACTGACCATTTTTTCAATGATGATACCAAAGCGTCTTTAGTTATTCGACTACAATGGCGCCGAAGCTAAAGGGCCTTTTTTCTCAATTTCGTCTTTTGATTCTTTGAGTTTTATCAATCGAATTAAGGCAACAGAATTCATGTAAAATTATTTCAAACTAGAAATATTATACGAGATTACTATTATTACAATTTCAAATTGTACAGTTCAATCACTTCAACGAAAAAATTATATTTTGAGGGGCATTCAGTTTGAAATGTTTAATTTGAGACATTTAAAAATTTTGGAATATCCACAAATATATATATTTTTTTCTTCAATTAATTAGTTCTTGACAGGGTTTATTAAAAGAGCACCAATTTTTCATCGTTCCAAAAATTTCTTGGAAGTGGTTCCAAAAATTAAAACATATTTGGCAATCAAGAAAATTGCACATCTTTTGGCTTTCGACATAAATTACCCTCAACAAAATTATTCATTGAGGATTTGAGTTAAAAATTTTGAAATCCTACAGTATTGTTCTGACTTAAATTTAAAAGTATAAGATAAAGGTGATTCAGGATTAAAATAACATAATTAACCAAAAATTAGTTCAAATATTTTTTTAAATACAAAATATAATCATTTTCAACCAATACAATCAAAATCATGCAACTTTTATGATATTTAAAATCAAATTCTATCATTCTAAAATCAATATAAAAATGATAAATTTTGAATTTTTTTATTAAAACTTTGTCAATTCCAAATGGAGGGTTTGAATGCTTACCTAATAATGATGAGATTTCGATTACATTCAATACGAAAATTTCCCATTTCGAGCTTCAAATTGAATTTTGGAAGCTTTTCATTCAAAAATGTTTACTTTTTAACGTTTTCGTTTGGAAATGATAGAATTAGAATTACTTTCTATTGAAAATTATATCAGTTTGTAAACTTGGATCTTAACATATTAAATTTTGTTATTACAAAATGGAATTATTCAATATTTAAAGCTTTCAATTTAACATTACCCAATTAAAAATTTGACATGAGCATTTTCCAACATTAAATATAAAATTATGCAATCTTTAACATTTTTGAATAAGAATGTTTTAGAAATTTTATAATTCAAAGGAATTCTTATAGTCCTATTTTTACACTTTGAACTTGAGTTATTCC
>WSXT02173744.1:0-22348 GCA_011762715.2 Neuroterus valhalla | reverse complement strand
AAAAATCCTCAAATACGTATCTTCTCTTTTTCGATGAAGAACCCGTAAAAAAAGTATTAGCTCAATCAAAAATGGATCGGTCAATTCCCTGTTCGATTTGTAAAGAAATGTCCCATATCTAAACCTATTTGCATTGAATTAAAGATAACTTAAAACATACTAGCTAGTGAACAAATGGCGCGAATAAGTTTTGAGAAACGAATCAACTCCACTTCCAAAGGAGCGCCTCTTTTTTTATGAAGCCAATACAGAAGAGCGAATTGCATCATTGCTAGAGGATTTATGTCGCTTTTTCCAGCAGCTTCTCTCCACTTTTCAATAGATTCATCCGAATACAACCATCCTTGAAACAGTAATTCAGCTGCAAAAAAAATTTTATTCATTCTTAGTGTGTTCTTAAATCTCAAAACTTATAATTGCCTCAATACTTACCAACTTGAGATCTCTTCTCTAACGACAAATCCTTCTTCAACCCTACTGATGCCGAAATTCCGAAATTAAAGCATGACAAAAAATCGTAGAATCGCCTTCCGTCATCTTTGAAAGTTACTCTCGTTTTCGACTTCACGACTGGAGTCTGAATTTCCTTCACTGTATCTGATAACTTCAAAATTCTATTGATTTCTCTTTCGGACGCGAGTAAAATCGAAGACAAAGTTTTCGCGCTGGGCACACTATTCCCCGCTATGGTGTTATACTCGGGTGGTAAATCAAATTGGACTCGAAGATACTGATAAAATTCGACAACTTTTTGCAGCTGGGAAATCGTTTGATGGAAAGTTTTTGTCGTCGGCTGTAAATCTTCGTCTGAAGAAATAATATATTTTTAGAATATTTGAATGCTTCTATGTAGTGTTTTCCTTGACAATATGCATAAGCAATCATTTTTTAGGATTGTAGGAACTAAAAAACTGAAACATTAATTGGAAGTGTTCAATTCTATACGTACTGTTTTGATCGAGATTTGGATTGAAGCACCCAATCGCAACAAGAATTGAATCCGGTGTTGTATGCTTATTGGAAATCAGCATCTCAACAACCTGTAATCTAACTTCATCAGTCTTTAAATCAAGACAAATACATTTTATCTTATCCATAAGACTCTCCTCATCGAACTCTTCCTCTCTCATAAAGCTTTTCAATTTTTTGAAGAGGTGCAAATCCCGAGCTCTGTCCCCATTTTGATTGCTGAGTGCAAAATGAAATGGTACAATTATCTCTTTCATTCCCCCTAAGGGGTCCATAAACACACAAGGATAATGTGCACGATTCGGAGAAGAAAGCACCACATCGTTTAGTCCTGACAGACCATAGTTTGTATAGAGTAATCTACATAACATGAGGATATTTAGAATTTATTCAGTATTCTTAATAATGTTTTTACTAATGTTTTTACTAATACATTCATTCAGTTTTGGGGAATCAGGGTGGCGATTCAGCGGACGATTTCAAATTCCCGGTCATTTCCCGGTTCTTTCAGGTCAATTTTTTCAATTTTCCCGGTCAACTAGAAGCAAAATATTTATATTTGTCGCAGAACGCAAACATTACTTTTTATTCATGACGTTAATTTTGAATATCCTTCAATGCAACAGATCAAACATTGCAAACTAAATCAGTTTTGAAAAGAATACTCTAATTTTCAACAAAAAATACCATTTTCTTACAAAAATTGAAACGGTTAAACTTACAATTTAAAAAATCTATTTACGATAACAAAAATCTTCAACCAGAGAAGTTTAATTTCAAGACAAGAAGATGAATTCCCAAATAGAAAGAATCATTTTCTAAGAACAAATATCATGTTTCAACAAAATAGTCGAATTTCAAAGTCAAAAAATAATTAATATCAACCAAAAGTAGAACAGTAACATTTTTAGTTTAAAAAACCAATTTCAAGCCAAGCATGAGTGTTTTATACTAAAAAAAAAAAAGAATCTTCAACCGAAGGAGTCGAGTTTTCAAACAGATAAATTACTTTTACTGAAAAAGATAATTAAACGAAAATTTGATTACTCAAATTTGAAATTGAGAAAAAATTAATATTGAACTAAACAAATAGATTTTCAAAAGAAACTATGAAATTTGTTATCGGGATAAGTTAAATTTTCAGTTTAAAAAAATGACTTATAACAAAAAAAAACTACTTTCAACAAAAAAAGCTATCTTCCAACAAACAAAAAAAAACCATCAAACAAATTATTAAATATATACACAAAATGAGGAAGAATCAAATGAAATTATCAATGTTCAACTGAAGTAGTTGAATTTTAAACCAGAAAGACAGATGTTTAACTGAAATGACGAACATTTAAATAAAAAGAATAGATCAATTTTTGACGTAAAATTAATTTTCAACCGGAAAATATAATTTTCAAGCAAAAACTACAATTTTTCAACAGAATGGTTGAAATTGGAAACATAAAAATAAAAATTTCAAAACACAAATGGAATAGTGACATTTTTGGTTTGAAAAATTAATTTTAAACCAAACATAAGAATTTTCAACTAGATGAATCTTCGAGCGAAACGAAAAATGTTTGACTGTATAACTTGAATTTTTAACCGTGAAGAAGAATTTTTGAAGAAGAAAATCAACTTCCGAAAAAAAGATAATTTTCTACAAAAAATCGATTTTCCAACAAAACATGTGAAGTTTCAATGAAGGAATTGAATTTTCAATTAAAAAAAAAACACATTTTCACCAAATTGGCGAATTTTGAACTAGAAAAGATCAATTTTCCACTAAAAAATTAAACAGTTAAATTTTCAGTTAAAGAAATTGATTTTGAACCAAACTGATGAATTTTCAGGTATAATTATTAATCTTCAAATGGATAGATGTATTTTGAGCAGAAAGATTCATTTTTGACCATATAAAATAATTTTCTACAACAAAAGCTAATTCCCCACGAAGTACATAAATTTTCAAAGAAGTACTTTAATTTTCCGATTCAGAAATCAATTTTCAACTGAATACTTGAATTTTCACCAAAAAAAGAATAATTGATTTTTCAAAGTAGTTACAATTTCAACCAGAGATGAATTTGGAATCGACACAATCAAACTTTAACATAAAAATTTGATTTTCAACAAATGTGTAGTTGATCTTTTAACTAAAAAAAGGATGAATTTGCAACGAACAATGTAAGCAAGCTTTCCTAATTTAAAATAAGGAAGGGGGAACTTCAAAATTGTGACGAATTTTGGATTGGAGGAACGATTTTTTCAAATTCCTTCCGTCTAAATCCGAATTATAATTAGTTTAAAAAGTTCACGTTCTATGTGAAAAATTCTCTGTTCCAAGTGAAATTATACTTCTTCACTGAAACTCCCTACCCTAAAATAAAAACTATAATTATTTTCTGGAATTTCCTGTTCCAAGTCAGATAAAGGAGGAAAAGAAAATAAAACGTGATGAATACATTTTTTTTTGAAAAAAATAAAGGTAGGTATTCTTTCTGTAGGTTTAAGCCATCAACGATTTGATTATCAAATTTGAGTCAGCTGAAAAAGCTCACAGAGCAACAAATTTGCAAAAAGTTTTTCTTATAATCGAAAATAATGAAAATTCTTTCGCTCATGATGTATAGATATATTTAAATATTTTGAGAATTAGATTGAAGGAACGTTACATTTCCTATCAAATTATAAGATCACTTTTTGATTCATAAAAAGAAAGCGGTCATTTCTCGTTTTTTTTTTTGTAGAATTTTTAATAGTCAAGTAAATTCCCGGTTTTAAATTAAATTTCCAGTCATTTCCCGGTCAAGTCGCCACCCTGGGAATATAATCGAAAAATGAACTATTGGAGGCACCGTTGCAAAATATTGAACACGAGGAGAGGATTTCAAGCTCATTAATATATTTAGCTATTATTCGATTTTTAATTAAATGTTTTTATTTGAAAATGCAGGAAGCCGACAACTCAACTTTTGAGTATATGCCAGGTTTCAAAATATCAATGATTTCACAAAGGCTTCGGAAATTTGACTTAGGCTTTTTCACCAGATTTCAAGAGTAACTAACCTCTCAAAGAAATAAGAAATTCACCAATGTAATCAACAGGTTACCAAATTGCTCAAAAGGATCCTATTACGTCGATAAAATTCCTAAAAATATAGGTTTTATCGGAAACTTGTCAACTATGAGCTATTTTGTTACGGAAAGTCCATAAGCGGTATAAGGTCTTTTTCGCCAGATTTTAAATTTTCTGAATAATGGATTTACTTTTGGAGACTTACAACATCCCATAAAGAAAACAATTTGCTCACTCACCTTCCGTTTTTACTTGCAGAGAAGGAAGTAATTTTCGAACCATGTTGAATGCTCCAAATGTCTATCAGCCCTTTTTTCGGGGCATAAATAACTAAAAAGAGAGCCTTCCGCAATGGAGCATGCGAAACAATTCCAATATTAGCTTTTCTTTCTTTCCGACTAATGCGCTGTTTTTCCTCCTGTACCTCAATCCATCCACACTGTGCGTCTCGGTATCCTTTCCACATTCTTACAGCGATTCCTTGTCTATTATCTACTAATATCACTCTTCCGAAAGAATCAGTTACAACAGACAGGGTTTTCTTGGGACTAACAAGCACCGCATTTCCTTCCCTAAAGATATCGCTCAAGGCAAACCTGCACATCATCGCCTCGGCAGGTTCATTCACGCAGCCTTTAGGTTTTTCTTGTGCTGATCCTTTTGAATTTCCACGGAACCATCTATATGAAAATTAAATAAATTATTTGTCACAATTTCAAGTTTTCCGGATTTTCGGTGCTTGACAGTGGTTCGGTTCTGGAATTTACTGTTTATTAATCGAAAAGTTGAGCATTCTCAAAATTTATGAGATCTTTTTTTTCGAGATTTTATATTTTTATGTAAGGTTCTTCGTAGCATTTGAAAATCTGAACAAATGATCTCCATGCCTTCTTTCGATGAAAAAAATTTGTCAGGGTTATAGCATTTTCGAAACTCAAAATTACAAACGAAAACGGAGATTCAAGCGCAATAAAGTACGACATAAAAAAAAAGTCAAATAAAGAAAAACGTTGCGTTTTTAGTGCGCTACAAGATTTCCATAAAAACTTTTTAAATTTCCTTGGGAAATACAAAAACCCAATTCGTTAAAAGGACGCGCAGTTTTTGTTTTATTGTCAAAAAACAATATTAACAATAAAAGAACTAAATTTGAATTATGAAAAGTAACTTCAAAAATATAAAAATTAGATTTTTGTAAAAATGACGCAAATTACGAAACAAAATTGGAAGACCAAAGTTATTTGCCCGAAATAGATCTATGAATTTGTGATTGATTAATTTGTTATTGAACGCATACTTTTTTTTAAAAAATAAAAAAATAAGAAGAATAATAAAAAATTTTCGTCATAATGAGAATACATTGGTTTTATGCAAAAATCGACTTTCGCGGATTTAATTAAATGTCCACGTTTCGAGACCCCCTGGATCCGGGAAAAACTGTTTCAGGATGGTACCTTTTTGACCAACGGTTCTGGTTTCACCCACAGAAAAAAAAATATTTAAAAATAAAATATCAAATTTTCGATCAAACCATGGAGGACACGGATAAAAATTATGCGACAAGAAATGTTCACCTAGAAGAGATTTACAAATTTATTATTTACCATTTTTTAACACGACGCGTAGTTTTTTTTATCAGGAAAAATGATGTTAATAATTTTAAAATCAATTTCCCAGCAAAACTAAACGAGATACGAAAAAAATGTTGCAGAGAAAAATTGCTTATTCGAAAAAAATATACAAATGTTGATAATTTAAAAATGACAATGAAAATACGTTTGTTTGTATATCAGTGCTGATTATGAACTGTTATATTATAAAAATTACTGGAGTATTCATAAGAAATAAAATAGATGATTTGTTTTGATTCATCTAAACAAGCAGTCCCAGATCAAGGTATATGAATTAATATGACATACATTTAATACATTAGAGTTAAAGATAATATAGGAAAAGTCCAGTTTCAAACAAATTATAATCGAGTGCGAAGCACGAGACACGCGATGAGAATGTAATTGGGGGTTTCAAGAAGGGATTTGAGTAAAACACAAACAGGCTATGCATGGAGTAGAAATCTAAAAACAAACTAAAAAAAATCTACTAAGAGAACCTTGGCAAAAATTTGCTCCATATTTGAATTTCAAATTTTTAACAAATCAACCTTCGGGGATGACAAAAATTGATGCTTTTGGCATGTAGAACAGAGACGAATATACTATGTTACAGTTTTGCTGTTGATAAGAGAAATTACTATTTTATAAATTTGAACCTACGAAACCCTAACTTGAGGTCGCTTGGCAACCTTTTTTCGAACTGACTTTTGTATTTAGAAATTAAAAATCTAAGTCTTCGTTTATAAAAATGTTGATTTTTATGTGAGTGTTTAGATGTACACGGACAAAGATGATGATAAATGATTAGAAGATATTAATAATGAAATAATTGAAGAAAAAATCATTCTTTTCCCCGTCAGAACGGCCGATAGGGACATTTGTTTGTAGATATTATTAGAAAATACGACTTGTAGCCGATAATAAAATCTAAATTCATGATGCGGACCAATAGGGATTTTATAAGAAGAAAACTCGAAAGAACGTATTATCGATTACAGATCATATACTTACGGAACAGCAGAACCAATAGCACTAGCGACTTTACTAGCCATTGCAATAGCAACGTCGGATAAAACGGGCGCTGCTCCACCTTCCAAAGCATAATGGAAGCCAATGAACGGTCTTTTACCCGTCGCCATAACCAGATTATGCTGCGGCGCGCTTGAACGATAGGAAGTATGGAAACCACCACAGAGAGAAGCAGTCATCAAATGATCGAAAGTATTTACTGTCGTCATTCCAATTACTGCAGAATCGTTGGTTACATCCTGATTTTTGAAACCCAACTTTTTGCAGACGAGACTCGCCACCGGTGGTTTATCATTACAGTTGGCTTTTACTAAAGATTATAATAAATGTGAAAATTATAGTAATTATAGAAATTTTGATTATCCTCTAAAAATTTATTAGAGAATTACTTCGTGCCATGTGATTTCTGCAGGCCTTGAGAGTCGAGAAAAGAGGAAAGCCTTGTAGTAAACAAATCACAGAATTATATAGCACATAGATTTCTTCCGAGGATCCTGAATCTCCAGAAGTTCGAGCAACCGAAAGTGATTGGCATTTTATTCCCAAAATACTTTCATTATGAAGTTGCTCTTCAAGTAACATCACTCCCGTCTGTTGAAACAGAATAAATAATACAGTTACTTCTTTCTCTGTGAGACTTTTTTTGTTTGTACTTAATTTAGAATTAAGGACATGAAACTCACTTCGGTATAGAATCTTATAAATCCAGAATCTAGCCCAACGGCGAGACATGTCCAATCGATTCCAATTCCAGCACTTGCTTTCCCTTGTGCTAGCAGTGGAAGGCATAATATTGACGTTATTCTGAAAAATATAAATTATCAACTACTGATTCAAAACAAGGCACGTCTGATATTTTTATCTCTGAATTTGTTAAATTGAGAAATTTTTCGACTTACTTGTGTTTGTATTCTATTTCTCCATCCCACAAAATGTGGAATTTGTTTTTGACGTCATCTTGTTCTCGGGAGTTCCATTTTGCTGAAATTATAATTATATTTGATTTGTAAATTATGTTCATAAATACTGCGTAAAATTTGAAGCAAATAAGAATTGATATGACTACAGCCTATATTTATAAAGCAATTATTGTAACCGAATAATCCAAAATAAAAATGGTTGAAACAGTGATAATAAATAATATTCAATTAGTTTGATGCTGTAATTTTATTCAAAAGAATAGTTCCGCGGTTTTCCGTTATAATAATTTATTTATATTCGTAACTCTTCGATATTTTTAATTCAAGTTTTTGATTGTTGTCATCTTTTAATTTCTCATTTTTTAAATTTTAGATTCACTTTTTATTATAAAATCCCAAAGATTGAATGGGACTAAGCTAAGTGAGAATGATGATACAAACTTTAGAAAAATGATAGCAAACTTATACAAAATCTTATAAGTAGAACCCTTTGTTTACTACTAAATGAAAAGATACGAATTATTGTTTGAAAAAAGGAAATCTGTTCTTAAATTGTTCATTGTACATCAAAACACATAAAACAGAAGCGAAACAGAATAATAGAGACACAATAAAGGAAGAAATGTATGATTCAAACTTACAGGTTAAAATGACAACTCTCGTGTTCCATGCCAAGGCAAGAATGTCTCCAGCTGGTGAAAAAGAAATTAAAATATCCTGGAGTGGCAATTCATCATCCGGTACGTGGCTCACTGGAAATTAATTCGAATATTTAACCATATGATGCATGATCCACAATGACAGCTAACCCTAAGCACTTCATATTTCACACTAATTCTCACATTTTGAGGCGTTGAATCCCAAAAGACGCTTTTTCACTTCGACTGGATCTGCTAAATTCGCGATTTTTTTAATCTCGCAGGACATTTCTTAAATCTTGCTCCGAAAATGTGATATGAAATGATATTATTTGCAAGATAAAAACATTCTAAACCAGACGACTACGGCCATATTATTAACCGATGTTTCATGCAAGGTTAGTAAAACCAGCTGACATCTGTGAAAAAGGTGAACATAAGCAGACGATGTTTTTGGTAAATATACTGCAGCCTGCAGGCGGGTTTAATTTTTGTAAAATTAGGATTATAGGCTTCTTCTTGAATTAAAATTATTGAAAGACTGGGAAGATAATTTTCTCCATTGGAGGATTTGAAAGTTCTGAACTAAATAAAAAATCTGAAGTCAAAATTAACGATTCAAACTTCAAACGTTAGATCAAGTCAATATATCATAAAATATGAAATGATTAAAAATAATATGAAAGAACTTCGAAAAGGCATTTACCAGTTTGAAGACAAACAACTTGGAATTCAAACAACCAATGTTTTACAAATTCAAATTTAAATACTTCAAGAAGCTTCAAAATTAAGACACTGATGAGAAAATCATTTGAAAAGTCTAGAAAAGTTACAGAACTGTTCTGTAGCTGTTTTTACTAGTAATTTCTCACTAATTAGGAAAAGCAAATGAGTATTTTCCAAAGAATAAATATGATGCATTTTTTTAGAAAATTTATAAATGGAATGTAATAAAAAGTCTTCTCCCAATTATTGCGTCGCAGTCACCCGTCGCATTTGGAGTTCAAATCCATACAAATACGTCACGCATTGGACACGTGACTTCGAACGTCATTCTCAATCTTTGATTACGTTCTTTCTGGTTCGTCGAAATACCGCAAGCCGACCAATCAGAGTTATTGTTTCTCGACAATGGTAGCGTAAAAGACGCATAGCCATCTTGTTATTATATTCGAAAATATTTAGGTTGGGATTCGGTGCGACGTAGGTTACGTATAGCTAGAGTATCAGCGGATTTAACCCCCGTCGTTCTCTCCGGAAACGGAAGCAGGATTATTAGAGGATTTCGCATGAAAATCAAGAGGAAGCGGCGGAGGATTTCACGTAAGAAGGCCTCGGTGCGGTGGGTATCGCCGCTTTACGACAGATAGGAAAACAGTTCTTCCGTTCTTCCTTCGTTGTCAATCAACGAAAAAAACAGCGAACGCCAATGCAAGAGACCACAAGAGAAAAAGAGAGAAAATGAGAATTTTCACCATACGGGATAGACTGTAATCGGTCACCGGGTCACTTGCCAACAAAAACTATAAACACACAATTTTCGCATAAAGAAAACAAACTCGTATATTTTCTGAATGATTATTGCAAAAGTTCTCATTTCATCCAAGTCCAAATGAGTTGACAACTTTAATTAAAAATTCAAGTTATTAATAATCAATCAACGGAAATGGATTTCTTCACTTTTCACGGCCGGTGTTTTTCAACTTGCCTTCGAAATTTGAAAAGTGGCAGTCTGTGTGACACGTTTCGACGTGTTGATGATATGGTTGTTTTGTGTGCGGATGGGGAAGTGTTTTTTCCTCGGATTTGTCTAAGTTTTTGGAAACTTAATGTTTGAAAATGTGGATGTGGAAATGTTTGAATCTGAGGAGTCGAGAACAGGAGCGTAAGTCCAATGCGGGGGAGTCTAGGAATTTCCTTGGGGGACCTGCTTGGATACTCAATTTTCTGTGTAATAAGGTCTGACAAATATTTTGAACTTTTTCCTCCAGTTGAAGAATGTCCTGTTTTTTTGTGATTAGAATAAAACAGTGATAAATACTGAATGTTTTCAATTTAAAATGATTGAATTTTGAATATTGCGTTACTTATTGTTAAATTTTTTGTTTTAACTTTTATATCCTTAGATTTTTACATATTTTACAATTGTTTCATTTGAATGGATTCAAGTTGCAACGCAAGAGTTTCTAATTTTTTATTTTGAATGCTGCAATTCAAATTGTCTATATACATTCAAATATTTGAAATTGTTCATTCTTGAGGGTTCAATTGATATCTTTGGTTTAATTCGTCCAATTCCGCTTGCTTTAATTATAATACACGTTAAATTTTTAATTATTTTATTCTCAAAATTCCTTTATCCGTTTTCAGAATCAAAATAGTTCAGAAATAATTTTTAATAGTTAAATTTGAAAGATGTAATTGTATAATTTGAAAGATTCAAATTACTTATTCTGAAAGTAATTTTTATTCTTGGCGCTTCCGAAATTCAAAATCGTTATTTCAAAATTTGAAGGTTCAGAAAAGTATTGTGGGGTGACGATGGGCTCCCAAAAAAGAAAAGTTACGCCACTGGTCGAGTAGTGAGCAGAATCTGAACTTGGAACATTTGTTAGGCCGTGGTGGTCCGTGGCAAGTGAGATGGACGCGAATGTGTGAAAACGAGGAACGAAGTTGGTCGCGCGCGGGAATCGGTCGTTTGTGTGTTTGATCCTTTTATTTATCTGGACGCATCGCAATTTTCGGTGCGGAACGAGTGTTTTTTACGAACGAGAAAGAAGTTTGTGTGTGTGGCAGTTGAAACGGTAGGTTTGAAGATTGAGAGATGTGTTCTCGTCAACGGCAACGACGCAATGGCAAAACAGCGACCGGGGCCTTAAAAGACACAAGTCCGTTGGAAACCCCGTTAATTTTCAGAGTCTGCGTGTTTTTTTAGCAACGAGAGATCCTCGACTTCCTGGGGGAAACCTGGTCGGGAGGAGAACTCAAAATTTACCGGTTTTTGCATAACCCCTTTTTCGAGTGACGAATGTAGGTTAGGTCGAGCGGTAGCAGTGCGGTGACCTAGGCACATTCCGTCTCACTTTTGAGCGCAGACATCTTCGCCGTAGAAATCCTTGCCTTAGGAGAATTTTTCTCGAGGTGATTTTCAAGATTTTCGGCGTTCTGCAAAAACGCCGATTACGGGGACGCTGCTCGGCGAGACGAGCGTTTATCCACTGGCGCTGCCGACCGTTATTTATAATTTTTCTCTTCGTGATAAGAATACGTTTGACTCGGGTTCTTGTGTCTTTTGAGTTTGCGAATGATTCAGGGAAGAGGAATATGTTGGGCGGGAATGCTTAGGTGAATTTTTGGAATTTTCAATTCATGAGATCGCTCTGGTCGATGAGTTTTGCCGTTGCGATTGTTGTATTTTTGGGTTCCTTGTTGAATTGGGGAAAACATTTTTGGGTGTCATAATTGCCATGGAAATAATTGTTTTTAGTGGAGTAGAAAATATCCTTTTCGGAGCGGTTTTCTCCTTTGTGATCTGGGAAACTGGGGTGAAGGAATTCCGAAATGGGATTCTTTCACAAGAGGGCGAGGAGTGGGAAAAATTGAAGAAAACATGTTTCCCTCTTAATTTAGCAATTACCGAATGTGTTTTATTTTATTTTGTTAACATAAAATAGTGATTTCCATAGTTATGTTTTTGGAGCAACATTCGGAATTTTGATCGTACATTCCGGTAAAGAATTAAGAATATGGAAATTTGGGTTGTCGTTGTTTGTTTTATATTCAATACTTCACAAATTCCCTACTTTTTGAAACTCATCCTCAACTTTTTATATTTCTTAGGTTAGAAACAATCATTCAAAAACTAAAGTCCTCAAAATTGGTCTTCAATTTATAATTATAAACACTCTGTTATGTTCTATAAGAATGAAAAAAAGCTGAGGAAGATTATTTGTGAATTAATAAATAATGGTCCAAAGATGCGAAGGGATGAAATTTACATAAAACGAGTTTGAAATGGATTTTGTTTCTCTTAAGACTTGTTGTGTGCATAATAAAATTGGTGTATTTTCAGTTTGCGTGTGAAAGGGGAACCCTTTAATTAATCGTAATGGCAACTTTAGCCGAACAAGCCTCCAAGTTGCTGGACTTTAACCAGAAATTGGACATAACGCTTCTCGATAATATAGTAGGATGTATGTACACGGGAATAGGGGATCAACAGCGAGTAGCGCAAGAAGTGTTGACTACGCTCAAGGAACATCCGGATGCGTGGACACGTGTCGATACCATTTTAGAATATTCACAGGTATGTGAAACAAGCAATCCTTTTTCTGAATATCGTAAATTTTTTAAAAGATGTTTTGCTTTGACTGTTTTTGGACTTACCTACTGAATGGATACAATATCTCTGTTCTAGAATCAACAAACTAAATATTATGCTCTACAAATACTGGAACAAGTCATAAAGACGCGATGGAAAGTCCTACCGAGAAACCAGTGCGAGGGGATAAAAAAGTATATCGTAGGCTTGATCATCAAAACGAGCAGCGACCCCGAAACCATGGAGACTTCCAAAGTCTATCTTAACAAACTAAACATGATTCTCGTACAGGTAAATTAATTCCAGAAAGAATTCGAAAACCTTAATTCCAAAGGGCTATATTGAGTTGAAGTCAACATTTGATTCATCTCTTTTTCAGGTTCTGAAGCGAGAATGGCCTAAGAACTGGGAGTCGTTCATTGGAGACATCGTTGGGGCGAGTAAAACGAACGAGAGTCTCTGTCAGAATAACATGGCAATCTTGAAACTATTGTCAGAAGAAGTCTTTGACTTCTCAAGTGGGCAGATGACACAGACAAAAGCGAAACATCTGAAAGATACGATGTGCAGCGAGTTCTCGCAAATCTTCCAACTCTGCCAATTCGTGATGGACAACTCGCAAAATGTCCCACTTGTCGCCGTCACTCTAGAAACCCTTCTCAGATTCCTAAACTGGATTCCTCTCGGATACATTTTCGAGACGAAACTGATCACTACTTTGATATTTAAGGTAGTTTATGAATGATTTTCTTCTTAAAAAAAAAATGCTAGTACTTGTTTGACACTTGATCTCCTCTTTTTCAGTTTTTAAACGTTCCAATCTTCAGAAACGTCACGTTGAAATGCTTGACCGAAATCGCTGCCGTGACTGTGACGAATTACGATGACATGTTCATAGTTCTTTTCGCCAGCACGATGCAACAGCTGGAACAAATGTTACCCTTGGAAACAAATATTCGTGAAGCTTATGCGCTCGGTCAAGACCAGGAGCAAAACTTCATCCAGAACCTGGCGATGTTCCTTTGCACTTATTTGAAAGAGCATGGTCAACTAGTGGAAAAGAAGCAGCTCAATGAGACCCTTTTGAAAGCTTTGCACTACCTCGTTCTGATTTCGGACGTCGAGGAGGTCGAAATTTTCAAAATCTGTCTGGAGTACTGGAACGGATTGGCAGCTGACCTTTATAGAGAGAATCCCTTCATGTCTACGTCCCCTCTTTTCTTGACAAAGAATAATGTCTCTATCCCGCCTCGGAGATTATTCTACTGTCCGGTTTTGACGAAGGTCAGATATATCATGATCAGCAGAATGGCCAAACCTGAAGAAGTTCTCGTCGTCGAAAACGAGAACGGCGAAGTCGTCAGGGAATTTATGAAGGATACAGATTCCATTAATTTGTATAAAAACATGAGGGAAACCCTTGTGTACCTTACGCATCTCGATTATGTTGACACGGAAAGAGTCATGACGGAAAAATTGCAGAATCAAGTCAATGGCACTGAATGGTCTTGGAAAAATCTCAACACGGTGAGTCAATTTTCGTGAGAATTTAATTTTTGAGGACATAACCTGGACGTATGTTTTCAATATTGGAATTATTAAAAAAAACTTTGACACTATTTTTTCCATATAAAGTGTAAATATAAAAATAGATTTCGAATAATGGATCATTTGTATTGCAGTTGTGTTGGGCGATTGGGAGTATTTCGGGAGCGATGCACGAAGAAGACGAGAAGCGTTTTCTAGTGACTGTAATAAAGGACCTGCTCGGTTTGTGCGAGCAGAAAAAGGGAAAAGATAACAAAGCTATCATCGCCAGTAATATTATGTATGTTGTGGGACAATATCCGAGATTTCTTCGAGCCCATTGGAAGTTTTTGAAAACCGTTGTCAATAAATTATTCGAGTTTATGCATGGTGAGTATACGAACATTTACGAAATTGTAATATTGAAAACTTGCTATAAAAAATTCTAAGAGACCAATTTCGATTAATGACTCTCTTTTTCGCAGAGACACATGAGGGTGTGCAGGACATGGCATGCGACACTTTCATTAAGATTGCACTGAAATGCAGACGACATTTCGTCACACTACAGGTCGGTGAGGCTATGCCGTTTATAGAAGAAATTTTATCTACTATTAGCAGTATCATTTGTGATCTCCAAACGCAACAGGTACATAAATTTGAAAAATAAAGAATGCAAGTACGAAAGTTGAATGTCGAGGTAATAAATTATAGAGTATAATTTGATCTTTAATTGTGTTCAAAGGTGCACACATTTTATGAAGCGGTTGGTTACATGATTAGTGCCCAGGTCGACACAATAGTGCAGGAACACTTAATAGAAAAGTACATGCTACTGCCGAATCAAGTTTGGGATGACATCATAAGCCAAGCATCGAAGGTAAGATAACATCAAAACTCCATACAATTTCGAGTCTTACAATGAGTATTTTTTGAAACGTTTAACAAAACTTAGTTAAATCTGATTTCCATTATAATGGAGTAACTTCGTTAGCTTGATCTTGGAACTTCTTCTTCTTGGAACTTTTTAATGGGATAACTTAGTGACCACAGTTTCGAAACAGTGCCTTGAAATTAGTAAACGATTTTGAGGTTTGTTAGCTTTGAAGCATGACAACAAATAAAGTTGAATTCTATTTGTTTACCGTGCAAGATTGACAAAGAGACCAGGATTTTCAATGATGTAAACTGCAGATGGAAAAGGGGTCTTACAAATGACTATCACATTTTACGATTGATTTATTATTGGAGGAGGAAAATGCGCTATTTCGAGATCATAATATCTGGAAAGGTTGTTGTAAATACGTTCTTATAAAATACAAGAAAGTGGTAAGGGGGATCACTCATTTCGTGAGATTTCCATACTATTGACTTTTAACTGCAAATTACATATGTTAAATTCCTAATAAGCATCACATTTCTCATTGATTGACACCACAAAATCATAATTAGGTTCGCATCTGGACGAAAGTCCCCGTTTGGCATGCAAAATATTCTTGGTACTCCACCAAATTGGTGTCCTCATTTAACGTTGCCAATCAAGCGTCAACTTTCGTAAACAAGTTGATTAACTCCACTTTCAAATTATTCATCATATGTAATAATCGATGGTGAGCTTTCAGCCTATTAATGGTTGTGATTTAAAAAAAAAATCTTTATACACTTCGATAGTTTTCCTGATTAAGTATCTTGTATTTTTGAACAAATATCTCCGATTTTTTTTATGATTCTGATGGGCTAGGTCCCCAAGATACAATGTTTATTTATAAGCTAATATTTCCTTCGCAAGATGGTAAAAACTTATTTATGTTTGCTTCTGGCCCTGAAAAAGTCCTGGTATTTAAAAAAAAACCTGTAAACGCTAGATAAATCCTTGAATTTATAAAAAAAACAGCCACGAATACCTGGAAAAGTCCTAGAATTTTGAAAAAGAGACTCAAAATTCTTATTGCTATCGCTTTTCGAAGTTTTAATAATTATTTCAATACTTTTCTCTTCATTTTACAGTTCATTGTTGATAGAAATTGATTAGGTTATGTTCTAATAATATTTAAATGAGTAGGAAGATGCACTGAATTCGAATCTGGGTTATATTTTTAATAACAGCTCTTGTTCAATAGTAATTTTTCATGGACATTTTTTCATCATCATATTGCAAAAATTATGTATGTATATCATTTTTTCAAACACATCAGACATGGTTGATGAGATTTTCGACGATGAATCCAAGGACCACCTAGATATAAAAGAGATGAATTTCCAAGAGATGAATTTCGACCTTTCAAGCTAAAAATATAAAACTTTAACCAGTTGCATTTTTGAACAAATAGTTAAATCTTCAAGCTGAATAGACGAATCTTTTATAAGACTGATAAATTTCTACCAAGAAAGATTATTTCCTTACCAAATCATTGGATTTTTAACCTAGGAAGATGAATTAAAAATTCGAATTTTTAACAAAACAGTTGAATTTTAAACCTATGTAAATGAAATTTCCACCGATTGGTCAAATTTTTTGGAAAGAAGATTAAGGGCGAATGGTACTCTATGACTTAGTCAAAATTTGATCTTATCTTGTATTTTTTTCCGCCTACCTATTTTCGAAGTATATAATATTTTGTGTTGAAACCTCATGATCTTGTTTCTATAATTCAAAAAACTAAATTTTTGTTTACTACTTATCTTAAGCTAAAACACCTTCCAAGAAGTTGTCCAACTCTAATTGGACTGAAAAAGGCTAAAATAAAATATGTGAAAACTCTTTTTAATTTTCTAACCGCCCCTAGAAAAGAGTTCTTTGAAAATTATTTTTCGCAATTTACTCAAATAAATTCTGTCGGAGACAACACTGAAGAAAGTGATGTAAATGATTAAATTATTTTTAAAGAAATCGAACAAGGTATTATATAAATATTATGTAAGTTTTACTTTTTATAATTTGTTATAAAAAAATAATGAACAAATGTGAATTTCAATTTCTTCATCATTTTTTTGGTGGCTTGCTTGACCTTCTAATCGTCCACTGTTTTACAGACGTTGATATTGCAGGACAAGCTAGCACGCGTACAGGACAGCGCTGAGATCTTGAATCAATTGTGACTTCGAAACCATAAAACATAATTGCCTCTCATTCTCCAAAAAACTTCCTTGAATCCTAATGAAAATTTAGGTGACCATTAATTTTAATTTTCTGAAAATTCCTTCGACTCCCGAAGCGTTTGAAACTTCCAATACCTAATTTACGCTATCGGAAGAATAAAAATCGTGATAAATTTTTAGTGACAACAATTGAAACCCTATAAGGACCGTTATTTTCTTAATATGATAGTGCAGATTTCCTGAAGTTTTCATTACAAAATATTCATCAATGTAGAACTTATGGCGAGTTGAACACAAAAAAATCGCATCTTGAGATTGCAGAAAAAGTAATATTTTCTTGGTGATTTCGAAAACTAATAAAGTTATTAAATTTATTCAAAGGACTAAAAATATGCGCAAAAAAATTTCCTATTGGAATCTGTTATTGAAAAATTAAAAATTGACCTGAAAAAAAAATATGACCCAGGGGCCAACTCAAACGACGGCGTTTCGAGCGTATCCCCTTTTGATCGCCAGCGGTTCAATTTCGCTCCTAAACATTTTGTTCCCATCTCTTATAGTTCAGTCAGGAAATGAATTTTTTTATTTTTAATATAATTCTTGCCAATAAATTGATAACTGCGCGTCCTATAAAGAAATGGCTTCATAACAAATTTGTAGATCTTTTTTAGGGTAATAGTTTTTATATAATGATTCTATTTAGTATCTTGCATAGTTTAAACACAAGATAGAATTCTTTATTTTTGAGTATTTTCTTCTTTGGTTAAAACTAGAACCGTTGGTCAAAAAAGGTTGGTAAATAAACTTGATCTTTCTTTTTGGCCTCTCAAAACGTACAACAAAGAGCAATCTAATCCGATTAGTCTTTCAAAAGTTATGTGATGTAGAGACAACAACGACAGATAGACACCAACGTAAAACTTGTTTTTTCGGACTCCAGGGGGTTTCGAAACTTAGAGATTTTATTAAATCCACGAATGTCGATTTTCACATAAAACCAATACCTTCTGATTATGATGAGAATGTAAATGAAAATAGTGGAATTTTGAACTGGAAGAGATGGATTTTGAACTAAAAATATAATATTAGGCTTGTCAATAAAAAAGAAATAACTTTCGTAGAAAAAAAGTTGGATTTTCTCATTGGATTCGGAATTTATCTCGTTTAGTTGAAAATTATACTGTTTGTTTGAAAATGCAACTATTTTGTTAAACAGTCATGGTTTTGGGTTAATATTCAACTATTTTGTTGAAAATTTATATCTTCAATAGAAAACACGTTTCATTTTATGAAGGAAATTTTTTTTGTCAATTGAAAATTTATCACATCCATTTTTGATTGCAATTTAATCTTTCCTTTTGAACCTTCAACTATCTGGTTGGGAGAATAATATTTGGAAAAAGATCAATCTCTTTTATTTGGTAGAACATCTTTTCGATTAAAAAAATAAACTATTTGGTCGAATGTTATCTTTTTTGTTGAAAATTCATTTTTTCTATTGAAGATTTACAATTAAAGTCAAAACTTTATTGACATACTTACTTGAAAAATGATCTTCTTTTTGTTGAAAATTCACTTATTCTGTAAAAGTCCATCCTTTTTTTTGGTAAAAAGTTAATCTTAAACCCGTAAAAGGGAGCGAGTATAAACAAATATTCCATATATTGAATACTCAGTTTCTTTATATTCGAATTTAAATGTTGAAACTAATTTTCGAAAGAGATGTCCCTCAAATTTGTCAGAAGTTGACCTGGAAATGACTCGGTTATCATATTTTACAAAATTACGCGTAATTAGTTCAAGTCTTACATATTTCAAGGGTATTGAAAATCTTGGGTTCTACTCATTGCATGTTCCTCCTCAATAAAATCACTATAGTGAAGCATTTTCGAATATTTTAGTACAAATGAATATATTAGATTTCATCAATTCAGTTTCATTCAATTTTTTTCAGAATGTGGACATTTTGAAGGACCAGGAAGCTGTGAAACAGCTTGCTAGCATTCTCAAGACAAACGTCCGGGCATGTAAAGCCCTTGGACACCCTTACGTAATGCAGTTAGGCAGAATATATTTAGATATGTTGAATGTTTATAAGGTGATGAGTGAAAATATAAGTGCTGCCATAGCCTTAAATGGAGAGATGGTTATGAAGCAACCTCTGATCAAGAGTATGCGAGTCGTGAAGAAAGAAACTCTCAAACTAATTTCGGATTGGGTCAGCAGATCGAACGACCACCAAATGGTAACTCTTAACAATTTATTGATAAATATAGTGGTCATGAACCATTGTTGAGGTTTATACAGGGCTCAGACTCACGCCACAGTTGACTTTCTTTTAGCAATGTCACTGTTTTGAAAGAATGCCACCATTTTCTCGTAGTTTGCCGCTAATGCCACTATCTCTTCATTTTTCCTTAAAACAGTATTATCGAACTTCTTTCTTTTCTGTGCCACATAAGAAGTCTTAACAAATTTTACCTTCTTAATCAAAAACACGTTTCGGTTGAACATTTTATGTTGAAAATGTCTAAAGTCGAGTAATTCCAAACTCGATTTTTGAAAAGTGAATAAATCCATATTTTAATCTTACTTTTCGAAGCATAATTCCATAATCAATGCCTTAATTTTATATGTATTTTTGAGTGTATTTATGTATTTGATCCATTCCGTTTTAGGGACTTGAGAACCTCCGTTTCCTTTACAATGAGTTACAAACTCAAGTATAACGCTTAAAATACACTTTTTCAGTTATTGCCATGATTTACATCCTATGTACCAATGTTCGAGCTTCTAGGGCTTCCGTTTCCTCTTACCATCTTTCAATTTCATAGTTTTCTCAACTCTCTACTTCAAAGATTCATCTAGATCCTTGGTAATACGGCAAGGAAAATCTTTTTCATTACGAATCCATCCATACAAATATTTGTCTGGATGAAGTCGTAATAAAACAGGTTTTTCCTTTTCGTGTTACTATGTTTATTTATTCAAAATCTGACGATTTTCGCGCATTTCCGTCGGCATCTGGGAGCGGAAACAGCACGATTCTGGGGAGAATCTGTTGTGAGCCGCCGGACCGAAATACGCTGAAATCGACAAATCGCGCATGTCAAATGATGAGATTCTCTCTCCATTTTCACTCAGTCATATCAGATATAGAGAGTCGATGTTTTTGGTACGGTACATTGCCGTACGAAAATGCACGACACACTGAAATTTTTTTTTCTGAATTTTACTGCGCTGAGCAATGTGAAATAATTGGGATCCATGCTGAACGTGGTAATGTTACAGCTCGACTGTCACATCACAGTGTTCGTGGTTATAACCTATCTGTACGAGAATTTGTATATTTTTAAAACGTTATCAGCATAGACGCATCATGTCACTATTCTATATTTCAGTAAATATTTTATTAGATACTGTTAATTAAATGTAAATCGAACAACCTTCAATAAAAATTAATACAGACTCCAAGGAGAGCATCAGCCTGATGTGTTCAACGCGTTCGACGCACTGATTAATTGCATCAGCCTGTATTCAACGCGCACGCGCCAACTAGTAAAATTACCAGAAGAGGGTAAACTTCCAAGTCGAATGTATTTTTACATGTATTGTGGTTCATGGTCAGCAGGAAATTTACATTGCTCAGTGTAGGGAAAATGCATCTAGTACTTTAAGACACGCGCTCATCGAGGTAAAATTACATCGAAGCTGTAAAGAGACAAAGACGTCGTGAATTTACTGTGCTGAAGAATGTCATTTTTGTATGGAAAATTCCCTGAAAGTAGTAATATTCAAAAAATGTTTTACAGTGCGGCAAACGCCTGCTATCGCCTCGTACAGAAAACGTCGGCCTCGTCACGTGAAACACATGTTTCCCGTCTGATGACCCAATATACTATTCCTGGACGTGAAACTTGAGAATTACTCTACATCCCAAAAATTCTCACAGTACATCTAGATCCTTTTATCCGGCCAAACCCTTGGCTTTTTCTTCCCTCTTTTCTTCCAGTCTCCTCATCCATCCTATCCCCTGACCACTATCATCCAATATTCCTCTGACACCTTCTGCCTTCCTCTTTCTCACAGTACACATTTGCAATACATGTTCCCGCGACTCCACTTAATAACCACACATTATACACATTTTCTCTTGTTCGACCATCCAGTATCGACATGCTTTCATTCGCTCTCCCATTCTAAATCGTGGCCCTCTATGCCACCTAGTCTCCTTTTTTAACTCTGTCAGGTATTCTCGTTCCCCCTCTCATTTAACCATCTTACACCACCTGTTTTACTGTGATTCCATAATTTTCCTCCGTCTTTCCTCTGCATGTCTTACCATCATTTCCAGCTCAAGAATCTATCGTGAAGACTTTCCACTCTCTTTTGCTTCTTCTACCCCCAAATTTTTACCCCTTAGCACACGACTGACCATACCAGCACATCGAACATCCATTTTTTCATCCTCCCAATCATCAACAAACCTTCTCTTCCCTATTTCACAAATTTGGCCCATTATTTTACTTGCACACTTCATCCTTTTTCTTATTTGCAGTTCGGTGCCCCCCCCCCCCCCCTGCTTCAAAACCAAAACCCAAAGCAACAGAATTCCTCCACTTGTTCAACCGTTTCCCCGATAAACTTCCATTTGTGCTCTGTTTTCTTCCTTCTATTCCTGAAGCACATTATCTTGGTCCTTCTAACGTTTACCGGTAATATTTTTCCCCTTACGTACTCTCCAAACCCGCTCAACATCAAATTGAATCCTCTTTCGCCCTCCGCTAATAGTGCAATGTCATCCGCATATGCTAACCTGTAAAGCTTACTGCTTCCTAAGATCGCGTCTGCTTTTCCTATAAGTCTGCTAACATTATACTAAACAGTAGCGGGCTCAACGGGCAACCTTGCCTTAGTTCTCTTCCTGTCCAAAATTCCTCTCCTTTCTCATTTCCTATCCTCACTATGAATCTAGACTATAGAGAGCCTCAAGGTAGAGAGTTGCGAACTTGGTCAGCGATTCACCTCGACCAATCAGCGCTGAGCTGGTTCTCACACTTCTCTGCTTGAGGCGAATGGGACTCTCTACTATCTGTCCAAAAAGTTTAGAGCCCTCGATTTTTCTTCAGATTTTAGTCGAAATCTCAGCAGCTAAATATTCT
>WSXT02173733.1:0-22353 GCA_011762715.2 Neuroterus valhalla | reverse complement strand
AGGGAAGGGAAGGGAAGGGAAGGGAAGGGAAGGGAAGGGAAGGGAAGGGAAGGGAAGGGAAGGGAAGGGAAGGGGAGAATTTCCGCCACCACTCTTGAGCATCCCAGCCAGCGGCCTCACCATTATTTAGTTTCTCATTTGCGGATATAATGTCGCCGATATAGATTCTTAGTTCGACACAACTCGAGTTTCACACAATCCTTGAAAAAAACACTCACGATGTTCTTCACTATGAAAAGCAGTTTCATACTGAAGAAATATCATTATTCCGAACTGAAGAGAAACAAGATCACAAGTATCGTGATAACAAGGAGATACGAGGAAACGCAGAATTTCAGTAACGACATGCTCACTTCCTCCTTGAGTGAATTTGTGAGTTTCGCTATTCACTAATCCGACCAAGCCCTGGGATGGTAACTTTAGAATCCTGCCTCTCGTTTTGATCTCAAATGAATTTGCAACGAAACCAGGGGTATGTCTGGTTGTTTGAATTTTTCCTCTCATAACATTCTCCATTCCATTCTTTGCAAGTTTTCCTTTCTCTTCATTCCTTGTTTTCCTCTCATCAATTTGGTTTCCACCCCTCACTCCCTCTGTCTGTAACTTCGCATTCATCCCATTTTATTCCCCTTGATATTTTTCCCATCGTCTCCTTATTCTTTTGCACATTCCCCGCCCCCCCCCCCCCCGTCTCTTCAAACCTCTCGAGTAAGCTTCGCATTTCTTCCAACCTATTTTTCAACTCCTTCACTTTTTTCTTAGGTTCTTCCTGCTTCTTTAGTTTTTCCCCTAAGTTTTACATCATTTTTCTAAATTCTTCCTGACTTTCTCCTATTTCTCTATATCATTTCTGGGTTTTCAGTTCCGAAGTTCCGCACACTACACATGATGTGTATTAATCAATCATATTTGAAAGGTTGGGGGAAACGTAACCTTTCTTCCGTGAAGAATTAACCTAATTTAGAGATGAGTGGAACAGGAATGTGCCACTGATGTTTCCTCCTGTCGAAACATTCTCGTGTACATGCTTTGACAGCCATGAGACGGGACAAGAGAAATGGACTCTGTTGATAATAGATGTTTACCGACGAAGTCACGCATGATCGTTGCCCTTCGTCCTTTGTGGGATGCGGCTAGACTAGGGAGGATGTATCCTTCAGAATAGAGACTGTCTCGAATCGAATCAGTAGTTATTCTGATTGTTATCACGATCTCAAAAATCGATTGCTTTTGTGTAACTCAAGAAAGGTAATTACTACTTACGAAAGTAATTAGTAAATCAACGGAATCGCTCACAAAACACGAAATTTCCTCTCTTGTTTCTCGTACCCTGAGAATGGAGCTATTTCATGGGTTAGATATAATTGGAACAAAGTTCAGTTGGACTGCAGTGAGGCTAGCGTAGAAAAATGCAAACATTAAGGGAAGGGTGTAGCGGAAATAACGTACGCTTGTCCCAACTCCACCACTCACAGTGTATGTATAACACCGCACAGCTCTGTTCCTCTCTTTTTACTACTTCCTCCTAACCTCTTCTTCTTTCACGCTTTTTCTTTTTTTCGTCCAATCTTTTCCGTCTCTTTTCTCATCTCTCCCTTCTTACCTCCTCCCCTTTCTTTCTTTGCATTTTCCTTTTTTCTCCTCTCTTCTATTTCACTTATTTTGAACTTCACTGTTTCCCTCTTCTTCCTCTCATCTCTCATTATTCCTTCTCTTTTCTTCTTATTTTCTTCTCTACACTTCTCCTTTCTTCTGTTTTCCTCTTGTTCTCGTCTTTTCTCTTATTTTCCTTCTCTCTTCTCTTTCTTTGATCTTTTCTTATTCTTATCTTACTCTTTATTTTTCTTCTCTTCTCTTTTTCTTCTTCTCCCATTTTTCTCTGTCCCTAACTTCCCTCATCTCTTTTTTCCTTTAAATTTTTTTTATCATTCTCTAACTACCAACTCTTTTATCTTCATTATTTTGCCTCCTCTGTTCTTCATATTCTTTATCCTTCTATTATTTTCCTCCTCTCTCCTCTTTCTTTTCTCGTCATTTACATTTTTCTCTTCACTTCTTCCTCTATCATCCTCTTTTTCTGATCACTTTCCATCTTTTACCCTTTTCTTCTCTTCTTTATCTGTTTTCTTCTTTTTCCTCCTTACCTATTTCTTTATTCTTATTACCTTGCCTTCCCTTCTCCTTCTACTCTTTTCTCTCGTCACTTTTCCTTTTTTCTCCTTTTCACTTCTTTGTCTCTTCTCTCCTTCTCCCTCGTCTACTCTACCCCTCCCTTTCTTTTTCCTTCCCTTCCTTTCTTTTTTTCTCTTCTCTCTTCTTCTCTCCTATTATATTATTTTCCTCTCCTTTTCTCTCCTTTTTCTTATTTTTCTTCTTTTTATATTCTCTTCGTTTCATTTTATCCCTCTTCTTTCCCTCTTCTCTCCTTTCCTCTCCTGTATTCTTTTCTCTTCTTGTTCACTCTTCCTCACCACTGATCTTTTTCTCCCTCCTCTTTTCTCCTTCTTCTCTTCTTTTAACTTCCGTTATTCTTCTTTCTTTTCCACTCCTCCTCTTTATCTTAACTTTCCTCATTCCTCCCTCCCCTTCCTTTCTCTTTTTTCCTCTCTTCCATCTTCTTCTATTCTCCTAGCTTATTTTTATCCCTCTTTCCTTTTTCCCTCTCTTCTTCTCTGATCCTTCCTCCGCCCCCTTTCCCCTTCTTTTCTGCTCCTATTTTCTCCTTTTCCTCTCGTATCCTCTTCTCTACTCTCCATTTTCTCTTCTTTCTTCTTCTTCTCCTTTCCTCTTTTACCCTTTCCTCTTTTCTTCTCTCCTCTTCTTTTTCTCTCCTCTTCTCGTCTATTTTTTCTCATCTCTTATTTTTTACTTATCTTCTCCTTCGGTATCCTTTTCCTCTTACTCCTTTTTCCTCGTCTCTTATCTCCTTCATCTGTTCTGAACATTCCCGTATCTCCTTCTGTTCTCTTCTTTTTTCTTGTTTCTTCTTTCCCTCTTTTCCTCCTGATCTTCTATTCCTCTTATTTCCTCTCATTTTTCTCCGCTCTTCTCTTCTATTCTCTTTTCTCCTTTTTTTCCTTTCTCATTTTCACTACTCCTCTTCTCCTTCTTCCTGCTCTTTCCCTCTTTTCCTCTTAGTCTGTCCTCTGCTCTGTTTATCTACCATCTTATTTTCTTTTTCTTACCTCTCATCTTCTCCTCCTTCTCTTCCCTCCTCTTCCTTTCTCTCCTCTCCTCTTCGGTTCCCCTCTCCTCTTTTTGTTCTCCTTCTCTACCCTTTTCTTTCCTCTACATTCTACTTCCTTCCTCTTCTTATCTTCTCTCCTCTTCTTTTCTCATCCCTCCTTTGTTTTTCTCTCCACTTTTTCCTTCTTTCCCTCTCTTCTTTTACTTCTCAATTCCCTCTTTTCCTCTTGTAGAGAGTATTTTTTGGTATGGCTGAACGAATTTTAAAATACAAAGGAGCTCAAGAATGGTAAGGCTGCTTATCTGACAGGGATTGCTGGAATGTTTGAGACAGGTAAATAGAGTATGAAAAAATCGAATCAGATCTGAAATGTTTGACGATAAACTATTTAAGGAGCGTCTTGTTGAGCCACCTGATGGAAAGAGCAGGTTATTCGCAGTCTGCTAATGACATTTAAACTGCTGAATATAATATGGGTTCCGTACTCGTTGACAGGATGCACATGCACATTTTCCATGGCTGCGCATTTCAGCCGTGACACCATAATGAATGGGGTTGTTAGTTAAGATCCTTATTCTAAGGGTGGGGCTCAAGTTTTCTCACGATGCGATGCGTGACGAATTACGATCGCATTTGTACACTATCCAATAGTTTCGAGACTTTCTCTGTTCATAAATATCTGAAGAAATTTAGGGGGATTTCAAAACGTCCTTGAATATTTCACGGAGATTTCATTAATTCTACATCGAGTAAGAAACATTTGATGAATTTTGGAGATTACAAAAGATTATAGGGGTTTTCGAAAATTCCAGCTGCGTGCTTCAGATTCCGAAATTTCACAAAGGTTCCAGAGATTCCAAAAGATTCCAGAATATTCCATAGATCTAGAGCGGAGATAACGTTTACACAAGCAGCCTTACCATTCTTGAGCTTTTTCGTACGTCCAGTTGAGCAACTTAATAATGGCAAGGGCCATAATGCTCAAGAGCGGTGACTCATATTTGTTTTTGTGTCAAAGTGGATAAAAAAACAATATCAACGTACATCTCAATGTACTTTTTAATGTTCCCTGGACTTATTCTGTTTTTCTAAAGATATTTTTTTGGAAGAAGCCTGCCGATATCTAATCCACCTTCTTTTTTTAAGATAGCGACGCCTAATTTGAATTTACGGTGCTGCAAGTGGTAGACAAATGTAATTATATCCAGGTAGTCTTCTTTGGAATTACGCGACGGCGTGGAAAATCGATTCATTTTCACATGGCATTTTTATGGGAATACCATAGGACGGCATCGAGCGATCCGTTAGACAATTAGTTAACTGTTTCCTTAGAAGGGGATAATGTTTTCTTTAATTATTAACGACTCATTTTCAACCAAAAATGGATTAGAAAAAATTATGGTAGTAGAATTTGTCAAATAACAGAACATTAAAAAAAAAAAACATTTCCGAAACCGGATGCAGGAAAACGTACTAAGAAAATTGAGAAGGAGGGCAAAATCACTTTAGATGGTAAGAGAAGGACGTAGAAAATCATAGGACGATAAACGTCACTACCAAGATTAGGACAATCGATTTTCCTTCTGCAAGTGCACACAATCCCAGTTCCTTGATAAAAATTGCAAATCAACATCTTGACCCACATTTCGAAACATGATTCCATATTTGCTGTCAGATGGATTTTGAAAAATTCCTGTTACTCATTCCTATAACTCATTTTCATAACTCAAATCTATTACCGATTTCTACCACTCATTTAACTCATTTCTATTACCCATAACTTTAACTCACTTCAATAACTCATTTTTATGATCCATTTTTCGAACTCATTTGCATAACTCAGAGAAGGAACTGTGCGGATATTTTGGAAATATGTTTTGATTAGTTAAAGATTCTCTGCATAATTTCTTCTAAATAAATTCCAATGAATTTCCATTACTCGTTTCTATAACTCATTCCCATTTTCAATCTTCATAACTCCTTCCTTTTACTCTTTATGTTACACATTCCTTTAATTCATTAACATGACTCATTCCTAAAACAAATTTCTAGGATTAATTTCCATTACCTATTTCTAGAACTCATTTCTGTAACTCAGATGAAGAACTGTGGTGATATTTGAAAGAGAAGTTCAAATCTTGAAGATTCCTTGTATGAACCCTACCACATGGATTTATATAAATTTCTATAACTCATCTGTATAGCCCATTTATATAACCCTTCTTATAAGACAATCAACAACTTATTTCTGTAATTCATTTTGAAACTCATTTCCATAACTTGTATCTAACACTCATTTCTATAAAGAATTTTTGCAACTTACTCTTATAACTCATTCTTTTGACTCATTTCCATTACTTATTTCCATAACTCATCTCTATGACTCATTGCTATAACTCATCGCTGTAGCTCATTCCTATTTCTAATTTCTATAACTCATGCCTAGTACTCATTACCATCACTTATTTTGCTCATTTCTTTTGTCCGCTTTGATTATTCATTTTTACTATTACTCATTTCTATAACTCATTTCTATGATCCATTTTCCGAATTCTTTGCCATAATGCAGAGAAGGACTGTGCAGATATTTTTTAACTTTGTTCTATCTAGTTCAGGATTCTTTGCATAAATTCTTCAATTTAAATTCCAATGAATTTCAATTACTCATTCCTATAACTCAATTCTATTACTTATTTTTATTACTCTTTTCTATAACTCATTTCCCTTAGTCATTTCTATTTCCGAGGTCCTTTCTGAGAATCATTTCCAGTCCTCATTTCCATAACTCATTTTCTCAACTCATTTATTTAACTTATTTATGTAACTCAATCCAAAGCAGTGAATTTCTACTACTCACTTTAACTATAACCCATTTCCATTACTCATTCGTCATACTCATTTCTTATACTCATTTGCATTACTCATTTCTATATATATTTTCTATTTCTCATTTGAGTAAATGATATAACTCACTTCTGTTACTAATTTTTACAACTCGTATTATGACTCATTTCTATAACTCGTTCCTATAACCCGTTTTTATAACTCATTTCCAAAACTCATTTTTATTACCTACTCCCATCACTCATCTCTAATACTTTTCCTATTACTCACTTCTATTTGTATAAAAATTTATGAAATATAGAAAATTCGTCAAATAGTGCGGAAGAATGGGTTACAGGAACATTAAAATTGATTTTCTTCCTGCAAGAACACACAATCCCAAATTCTTAGATGAAATTACATTTAAACATCTTGGAAAACATCTAAGAAAATGATTTGATATTCTCTACTAGATATATTTAAACAAATTCCTATTGCTTCTCTCTAGTTTTCATTTATATAACTCATTTTTACAATTCGCAGAAAGAACAGTGCGCATTTTCTTGCAATGAGTTTCAATTAGATGAAAATTCTTCAGATCAACTCTGACACTCATAAAAGATGGAAAACATGTTAAATAGTGAGAGAAGACAGATATAAGACGTTTATTGATTAACGATCTCATTAAGGTTCTTGAGTAGCTTCGTTACAGCCAATTAGCTTCGCAGTAAAACTCAACTCTCTGAGAAATTACAACTCCTAGTACCAAAGGGTACTCTTTTTTGTAACGAGTCCCACATTTGAGAATAATCAGTCTTACTAACCTGACCCGCGTTTCCCGCAAGTATTTAAATATTGAATTCTCTTATTTAAAACTCGTATTTGCTTGCATTCTGGAAAGAAGGTGATGAACCTCCTAATACTACGTAGGACTTACCTGGAACAAAAGAAAAAAGATCGTTAGTTGGCATTTCCATATTTTATCCGCATACAAATATATTTATACCACTTCAACCTCAAAATCTCGACTCATTATTTCTCATCATTATTATAGCTCATTTCCATTTCAAATTTCCATTACTCATTCCTTTTTCTCATTTTTGTTACTCATTCCTATAACTCATTTGTATGATTCATTTGAATATCCCATTCTCATAACTCATTTCTGTTACTCACTTCTATAACCAGTTTCTAATATTAATTTCTATTACCCATTTCTTGAACTCATTTCTATAACTCAGAGAAGAAATGTGCAGATATTTGAAAAATTTTCTCAAATAGTTAGATTCCATGCATAAACTCTACCAAATGGATTCATATAAATTTCTATAACTCATTTAACTAACTCATTCCTATAACTCATTTCCACGACAAAGTTCTGCAACTCATTTCTATTACTCATTTTTCAACTTATTTCCATTACCTATATCTAATATTCATTTCCATCAATCATCCCTATAACTCACTTATATAACTCATTGGTATAACTTATTTACATTAATTTTTTCTATTACTCATTTCCATTACTCCTTCTATAACTCATTCATAACACTCATTCCTATTTCTCATTTCCATAACGAATGTATAGTACCCATTCTTATTACTCATTTTTATAACTTAATTCAATGATCCAGTGTTTTTGAACTCTTTTTCATGATTCAAAAGAAGAACTGTGCAGATATTTTGATGGATTCATATAAATTCTTGCAACTCATTTGTCTAACTCATTCCCATAACTCATTTATATAACATGGTTCTATAACTTATTCCTATTATTCATTTATAAACTCATTTCTATTACTCATATCTAATACTCATTTTCACAAATCATTCCTATAACTCACTTCTATAATCCATTGTTTTTACTCATTTCCATTACTCATTTCTACAACTCACTTGTATCTCTCATTTCCATAACTCATGTCCAGCACTCATTTCTATTACTGATTTTAATTACTTCATTTTGCCCATATCTACGATTCATTTCTTGAACTCATTTTCATAACTCAGAGGAGGAACTATCAGATGAATTCATATAAATTTCTCTAATTCATTTGCATAACTCATTCCTATAACTCATTTCCATAACACAGTCCTATAACTCATTGTTATTATTCCTTTTCATGACTCATTTCTATTTCTCATTTATATAACGCATGCCTAGTATTTATTTCTATTACTCATTTACATAACTGAAGTATATGATCCTTTTTCAAACTCTTTTTCATAATAAAGTAGGAGATGGTAGTGATGATGAAAAAGTGTCAGGATGAAAGGGATGGGAAAGAGTAAGGGTTACCAAGAAGTGACAGTAAGCAGGTTCAAAATGCGAAAAAGAGGAATAGGAAAGTAGAGAAATTGGAAGAATGCTGATAAGAATAAAGAAGGAATATATAAGAGAGAAAGATAGGAAATTATGATGGAAAAAATTAAAGGAATATAGGAAATAGAAGACTTGATGGAAGAAAATAAAGAGAGGATTAGACTTGTGATAGGAGCAAATTTTATTAGAAGGACATGAGATTAAGGTGTAAGAGAATAAGAGGAGAACGAAGAATAAAATCATAAGACAATGGAGAGAAACGGAAATAATGATGAGAGGAATGGAAAGAGTATTAGAAGGAACAATCAACAAAGAAGTCAGTGAGGAAGGGATTGGAAATAGATGAGATGAAGAATGTAAAAAGGGAAAAAAGGAAGTGAGAAAGGGAATCAGAAAATGGAAAAGAGTGGAAAGTAGTGGATATGAAAATAGAAGTAAAAAGGATAAATATACTGAAATGTGTAATACGAGAAAGGAAGAGGAAAACAAAAGGTTTGAAGAAGAGGTGGAGAAGGCTAAAACGGAAGATTTTTGGAAAGTGAGAAATAAAGAGAGCAAAGGCAGGGAAAAGGTAAACCAGGATAATGGGATGGTTGAATAGAACAAGTATTTCATGTATCTGCTACGAGAAGGAGAGTATAAAGTTAGAAAGAGAGGAAAAGAGGAGGAGAAAAGGAAGCGGACATGACAAGAGAAGAAATAATGCATTAGGAATAATGAAAGAGAAGAGAGCACCTTGTTAAGATGGAGTTCCAAATGAAATAAGAAATAAGGGGAAATGAACAAGAGAGATTGGCATAGATAATGTAAAATAGGGTATGACGAGGGAAGAAAACGCCAGAGTTATAGAGAGGAGGTGTAGTGGTACTGTTATTGAGGAATGGCAAAGTAGAGGGAGTTAAGGATTATAGGGGAGGGAGGTGGAAAAAAGAAGAGGGAGGGGTGGGGCAGATAAGATAGACAAGAATATGGAGATTCAGATTGGAGAAGGAGGTCAAGCAAGCTATGTATTAGGAAGAAAATGAGAGAAGGAAGTGCAGAATATGTGAGTGGAAAAAAGAAACATGGGAACATGTATGGAGAGGATGTAAGGGAGCGGTGAAAGATAAATGGAGCTAGAAGGAGAAAGTAAGTATTTTAGGCAAGAGAGGACGTTTTGCGAATAGAACGTTCTTTCCGCTTCCTAGGGTGTAAACCGTACCTATTTATATCATATTTCCACATTTTTATTTATTTTAGGTTCAAGTCGTTGATAAACCCTATACGCAATTCATCCTCTACCAAATTTACTTCATTCTCAAGAATTCGAGCCTTCTTAGAAAAATTTGCGGTATACCGCATCAAATTTAGTTCTGGAAAACTCATTTTAATGAAAGCATCTTTACACAAAAGGTTTGGGTTTTTCCGTTATTTTCCGTATTTTACATCTTGAAGGTCTTTTAATGAAGAGAAGACAGAAAAGAGTTTTCTGAGGAAGCTTTCCTCTCATTTCGCGTCTACTGTAATAGAGGGTAAGGCCGGTGAGTGAAAGCACGCAAATAACACGAGCCAGTGGAATAATAAATGAGGCAGCGAGCGGAAGAAAGTGGAAAATAGACAAAAAGACTATAAAAAAGAGGATGGAACGCACTGAAATGAATGAAGGGTAGAGGAACGATTGATGAAAACTTTTCCCTTTCCATTTCTAGAAAAAAAATACTAGGCAACAATTCGCGCTCAAAGAAAACGATCGAATGAAAAAGCAAGCATTGAAAAGTACGATTTCGTTGTTCCTTTTGTTTAGTTTTGTCAAAAGTTGTTTGAATCGTTCTAAAATCAAGCGCAATTGTGTATAAAATAGCATATTTCATTCCTAGAGAGTGATATTTCTATTTCTACTTCCAAGGGAGTAGAAAGTACTTTTTACTCTCAAGGGAGCAGAAACTGATTTTTACTCTTAAGAGAATAGTGAGTACTTTTACTCCCGAAGGAGAACATAGTACTTCTTACCATTAAGAGAGTAGAAAGTACTGTTCAGTACAGTAGAATGTACTGTTCACTCTAAAGGGAGTGGGAAGAGCGGTTTCCTCTTAAGGAAATAGAAAGTACTTTTACTCTCAAGGGAATAGACAAGACTTTTCTATCTCAAGGAAGCAGAAAGTACTTTTAATCCCAGAAGGGTAGAGAGTGCTTTTTAACCTTTAGGGGGTAGATGCACTTTCAATTAAAAAAGGAGTAGAAAGTACTTTTTGATCTACATGATATATAAAGTACTTTCATGCTTCAGGAAGACGGTACTTTCACTTCTAAAGGAGTGAAAAGAACAGTTAGCTCCTAAGAGAGTAGAATGTAAGTTTCACTCTTCAGGGAGTAGAAAGTACTATAGATCCCAAATGAGACGAAAGTACTTTTGCCGTAGAGAAAGTATGAAGTACTTTTACTCCCCAGGGAGTAGAAAGTACTTTCACTGCCAAAGGAGTAGAAAATAATGTTACTCTAAGAAAGTAGAAAGTACTTTTTACTCTTGAGACAATAGAAAGCACTTTCAATCTCAAAGGAAAATAGAGTGTTTTTTGCTCTAGAGGAAGTGAAAAGGGCGATTTACTCTTAAAGGAATAGAAAGTACTTTTTACCCTCAGGAAATAGAATATACTTTTACTTTCAAGGGAAGAGCCACTACATTTTACTCTCAAGAAAGTAGAAAGTACTTTCAATCACAAAGGAGTAGGAAGTGCTATCTATTCTTCAGGGAGTAGAAAGTACTTTTACTCACACAGGAGTAGAAAGATTTCTCTTATAGAAGTAGAAAGTACGTTTTACTATTCAGGGAGTAGAAAGTCATTTCTGCTTCCTGCAGGGTAGAAGATAGTTTCTACTCCTCGGAAAAGAAGGTAGGAGCACGCAAATAATAGAAGCTAGAGGAATAAAAAATGAGTCAATCAAAGGAAGGAGGTAGAAAATGAAAAGATTAAGAAGGACGGAACGCACTTGAATGAATAAAGGGTAGAGAAACAATTTATTCAACAATATCCATGAAAATCCCTCTTTCGACGTACAATTCTGGGTTTTTAATAAAATGGAAGGATTTCCCTTGTCTTCCCGTTTCTATCGAAACTCTAAAAGTCAATCATTTCCACTTACTTAGAACAGTGTTTTTCTCATTAGTCTCGATTCCTTTGGCCGTTTTTTCACAGTTTCAAGCTTGCTCGCTCATTCTCCTCAATTCCTCGCCATTTCAAAGTTCAAAGCTTAAGAATCCTTAGGACGTACCTCACTACAGAGGGCATTATGTCTAAGATGTCCTTTGAGGTTTTTGGAGACGATGCTCCAGTTCACCTCTTAGCAGAGCAGCTCGTAATTACTTTCCGAAATCTAAATATAGTAAAATCTTCCTCGAGGCAGACGGGAAGTTTTCTGAAGCAAATTTGAACTCACGAACTTTCCTTCAAAAAATAAGCTAATAGACATCTTATACTTCCTATCAATTCTCCTTTTAGGGTCTTCTTCTCTACGCGTCCCTTATTTTCCCCTCACTTCCTCTAAATTTTTACCTTCTCGTCTCGTTCTCTATTTTCTCTTTTACCATTTTTTTCATTCTCTCTCCTTTTCTCCCAGACATAATTACTTCCATTCTATTCATAAGCCTCAGTTTTATCCTTTACAAGTATAAGTTTTCAGCTGGTTTTAATAAACGTCAACTATATGCAATAAAGCTCACGATGGCTTTAAAGGTCTAAATCCAATTGAAGGAGAACAAAAATCTTCCTCTAATATAAATCATCCTACAAGGGTGATTTTCCGATGAAACTTTATATATTGATATTTCTTTGAGCCAATAACGTTTAATGAAGATTTTTCTTACCATTTGGGAGATTACTTATGAGAAACAGAGGCCCTACCTCTTTTTTCCTTGTAGGTAATCTCCTCTACAGTTCTATCCCAATTTATTTCTGCCATTCATTCCAATTTACCTCCATATAACCTCCACCCAGGTCTCTTCCTCTATCTCTGGCAATAGTGAAATGTCACCTCGCCACAGGAGCTTACTTAATCAATCTTAGGTTATTTAAAGCTTCTACTCTCCATACCCTATAGCACATTATCCATGCACATACCTTTATTTCTTTCCCCCCACATTTCCATACTTAATTTTGAATTTCATCCAGACCTGGACCTTTCCACTCTTTCATTATTCCTAAAATATTGACCCTTCCCAACTTCATCCTCTACCCCTTCTATCAGATTCATGGAATACATTTCCATTCTACCATCTCAATATCCTGTTTTACCCTTTCCTTTCTTTTTCCCTCTTTATTTTCTACTTTTTTCCACTACTTCTTCCTTTACTTCAACTTCTCAGTTCTTTCTCAAGTCCCCCCTTTTTTCTCTACATTTTTCATCCCAACCATTTCCGTTCCCTCCCCCACTTATTTCTTTCTTGCTCATTCCCTCTAACACTCTTTTTATTTCTCCCATCATTATTTTCATCTCTTCATTTGCGTTTCCTTATCCCATCACATACTTCAGCTTATCTTTCAATCGCTCTTTCGATTCTATTGACCAATACCCTCTTCCTGTTCTTTACCCTCTTCCTCTTACCTTTTCTTCCTTTTTACCCGTATCTTTCGTACTCTTACCAGCGTCTAACGTCAGTATTAATGGAAAGTGATCAGAATCTTTATAGTCTCCTACCTCTAGTTTCTTGACCTTCTCTCTTACCTCGTCGTCTACTATTACATTGGCAAATATCGTTTCCTCTTCACCTCACAGACATGTATATTCACCTCCTTGATCCCCCCCTATATTTCCGTTTATGACAAACCATACAATTTCCTCTCAGCACTTTAATAATTTCTTCCCTTCTACATACCTTGTCATTGGATTTTCTTCTTCGCTCTTCTCCCCTATCTCCTGTTCTTGCATTGAAGTCTCCTCTTATTACAGGCTCAATCCCCTCTTTTTTCCTTCCATCAGTTTCTTTACCTCCTTAGATTTCTTCTGCATATCTCCATGTACATACACCCCTACTATCTTCCACCTGTCTTCTCCCATCTTTATCGCTTCTACCAATAATCCTCCAATTTCCTCCATTATCACTCTCCTACCCTTCTCTGCTAGATATTCCTTTCTCATCCCCATCACCATTCCTCCTATTCCTCTGCCTTTCCCATTCCTCCTTTTGAGCTTTCGAATTTGCCAACTGTAACCTGTTGGTGATCCTCCCCTTATGCTTTCCTATCTCCTTTCATCTAGCCACGTTTCCAATATCACTACCACCTCTAACTGTTCCAAATTTCGCATAAATTTTCTATCCTTTCCCTACAGTCCTGCCACATTCCGGTTACATATTTTCCATCCCATATATCTCGTATCCTTATTTTCCCATACATAACCTGTTCACTCACATATGCCTTCTCTTCAACATAACCTCCCTCTCGTCTTCCCCATTCTTCAATTTCACCAAAACCATTGTGTCCCTTCTTTCATCATTCATTCCTATAATCTTCACTTCTTCTACTATTACCTTCGTATTTATCCTATGTAGCACTTCTTGTACATCTTCCCTTAAATGTCTCTCCTCCAATCCTATACCATTTATCACTATATTGTTCCTTCTCTTCTCTCTGTTACTCCTTTCCATTTTCCTTTCTGTTTTTCTCAAAATTGCTCTACCTTCCTTATTCCTCCTCTTTGCATTCTGAATCTGAAGCTCCTGGTAACCTTCCCCTTACTCTTTCCCATCATTTACCTATTCTCTTTCTTTTCTCCCCAATTTTATGTTTTTCCGCATGACAAGTTTACCCCAACCATTTTCACCTGAATTACTTTTCCCCCTCCAAGTGTGCCACTTTCCCCACACATGACGCATTAAGCCCTTCTTCATGACACGTCCTGGAATAAATATTATGAATGCAGCGGGCTAAAAGTTTCTAAATGATTGGAAGAAAAAAGGCGTAAAAGCACTTTCTTCTCGAACACTCAAACGTGTCCGCCCGTAGGAATATTCTATAAATTTCTTGCGTCAGGTGCACTGAGAAAGAACAGGAAATTATGATAAATTCATTTTTTCTCGAGAAAAAATAATCCTCATGAATATAAATTGTTAAGTCCTTGAGAGTCATAAGGTACCGGTTAAGAGGGCAGAACAAGAGAGGAAAAATCTGATACAAAAGTTTAAAGTTCCTGTCTCCTAGAGGAGAAGCTAAAACATGCAAAGTTGCGATTTTAATTATCATGGTTGGTGAAACAGGGTAGTTTCTGGTGAGTGCCTTGTCAGGGCAACTGTTCGCGTTTGTCCAGAGGTTCGAGGGATTTCCCAACTTTTTTTTCTGCCTCTGCGAAAAAGCATTAATTGTACGGACTGGGTCTGTTCGTCTTTGGAGGAGGATTACAACGCTCCGAGCGCGACGGACCTTGTTAGTTCAGAACAGTCTGTGCACTGGACTTTCTTTAATGAGGTTTAATTAAGAATCAAACTTTACCTTGTTAAAGTCAGAAAGATATTTGCTTTTATACGAATGGTAAATGGTACGAATTTCAGTGACCTTTTGCCTCCTCCATTCATTCTCCTAGTCCCCTCCTTCTATAAAATATTTTCAGCATCCTCTTACCATCATCACTTCTCCTCTTTTCATCTCATTCAACCATCCCATGAAAGCTCTCATATCTCTCCTAGTCATTCATATACTCTGCAAGTCTCTATCGTGCTATTCTTGCCTTTCTAGCGATTCTCGTCCATTCCCCTTAAACATTTCGCATTATTCATCCAACCTCTTTTTATCACATTCTACTATTCATTTTATCTTGATTTTTAAATCATTTTTAATATATACCTACCCTTACTTCTTTTCCAGTTCTTTGTGGTTTATATTTCCTTCTTCTACTATCCCAAGATTTGATGTCTTTACGGTCCTCTTTTCTCTTTCTCACACCTTTTGACAACACTTTCTCAATACGTTCTTTTCCTTTTTCTTCCATGAATTTTCTGAACATTCCCACGAAGTTATTTCCCCCCCCCCCCCCCTTTCTTTCTCCTAAAACCATTTCGTACAATCATACATATTCACCTAATCCTCTATCCATTCACAAACCTGCACTTTTTGATCACAACCTTCTCGGAATACGTTGTTCCTTCTTCTTCAATTCCAAGTCTCCATCTAGATATTTTTGTCAATCATCTCCTCTCTCGTCTTTCCACATATTTGGGTATTCCCTTTTTTTATCAAATCATATCAATAATTGTATCTTGATTCCTCTATCCTCTCTAATATGTTTATTACCTGTCTTCCTATATCTCTCTTTTCCAAATCCCTATATTCTATATGCCCCTCTTCTCATATTCCAAAATCTCTATAAAAACTCATCCCTTCCTTCTTCCATTATGTCCTGCTGTATTCCAAAAAATATAGATTTTTTTCAAATGGAAAGGTAAAGTATTTTGGAAAAAGGGAGAAAGTCTTGAAAATGAATCAAGAGTGACTGAACTTCAAAGAATTGATATGAACGAAGGTTGCGTGTCTATATAACGTTTCATTATTTGTGGATTCCTAGCTCAGAATAATAAGACCGCAAGGTTCATTAAAAATGAAAATTGCAAACCTCGCATTTCCAGCTCTTATAGGAATATTGATCTCGGTAGGAATTAAGGTAGAATCCTGAATGTATTGCACGTACTTCGATTCACAGGCCTCTTTCCTCAATTTCTCTCACTTCTCCTCCTTTTCTCTTTCCTTCCCACCACTCCCAAATTATACTTACCTTTCCCTTGTTTTCCTTTCTGTTTCCTCATTTTCCTTATCCTTCCTCCACTTTCTCTAACTTTCCTTTATTTTTCCTTATTTGCCCTACCTTTGCTCCATTTCTCCTTACTTTCCACCCGCCCCTCATTTTTCAAGCCATTCCCCTAATCCCTCTCATTTCCACTGTTTTTTCTCTTACACGCAAAATACTCTTTACATGCCTTAATTTTCCATACGATCCTCTCATTTCCTCCATCATTCCTCTGCTTTCTCTCACTTTTCTTCATTCCCTATTTCATTTGATGACTTCCCCCATTTTCTCTCCCCTTTTTTCCTTTTCTCTTCACTTTCAACTTCTCCCCACTTTCTTTACAATGTCCCTACTTTTTCGCCCATATTCCCTTCTCCATCACCCCCCCCCCCCCTCCCATGGTTTCGATGGAATGTCTTACCGTATCATCAAGAAGGAAAAGTGATGGATGAGCAGGGGAAGTGAGAGATGAGTAGGGAAAATAAGGGAAGGGGAGAATGAGAGAGGCAAAATTAGGGGAAGTGAAGGGAAGGAAAATGAAGAGAAGCAATGACCCTAATGGTTTCCTTCGTGTGCCCGTCCGTCGTATAAAAAATAGAAAATAGGGAGCAACAAAGAATAATAAGAAGTAAAAAGGAAGTGGAAAGTGAAAGAGGAGTGGGAAGTGAGGGATGAAAAGTGAGTGAAAAGTGAGAGGAAAGTGGTAAGCAGAAGGAAAGATGTACGTAGGGGGAAGTACGAAAAGTAATAGATGTGTAGACAAAATAATGTAAGGTAAAACCAGTAAGGAGATAGTAGATACTAAATTCCTGCTTGAGAGACCTTTGTATGGTTACGTGGTCCTTAGCAGGAACCGTTATTGTTTTGGTCGGGCCCACCATATAAAGAAGAGGAAGTGAGGTGTAATCATAAGAATTGATAAAAAACTATGAGAGGTGAGACGAGAGTGAGGAGTGAGGGAAGAATGTGTAAGTAATAAATATAATATATCTATATATATATTATAATAATATATTCCTTCTTCTTTTGCTTGAAATCAAACATTCTCCTATCTTTCTCGACGATATTTGTATCCGATACTATCCGACAATAGTTTTGATCAGATGCACGTCTATTGTTTAAAGAAGTGGAAGTGAGGGGCGATGAGGATAAGTAATGGGAACCAATGAGTAGTTGGGGGAAAATGTAAAGTCAGGCAAGGGCATGGAAGTAATTGATTGGTAGCAAAAGTGAGAGGATGGTAGTGGAAAGTGAGAAAAGAGTAGAGAAAAGTGAGAGGAGGGCAAAGGTAATTGAGAGCAGGATTGTGAAGATTGAGGAGAGTGTAAGGGAAAGTGATGAGAGGGTAACAAGTAGAAGAAAGAGGAAGGGGGAGGAGGAAAGTGAGAAGATTTTGTTGAAAAGTGGGAGGAGGGTAAGGGAAAGTAAGAGGAGGGTAGTCGAGAGTGAGAAGAGTGTAAGGAAGAGTAAGGGAAAGTGACGATTGGGTAAGGGAATAGGAGAAAATAGTAGGGTAGTGGAAGTTAGGAGGAGGGTAGAAAAAAGTAAGAGGAGGGTAGAGCAAAGTGGGAAGAGGGTAAGAGGAAGTAAGATAATGGTAGGGGGAAGTAAAAAGAGGTTAGGAAAGATGGAGAGCGAGAATTTGGGGAGATGAGGAAAGTGGAAATAATGGGAATTGAATGGAGGAAGAGAATAAGAACTTTTGAATACAAAAATTAATTCTATTTTCTTGACAATACTCAATTTTTTGTATTTTTTTTTGAAGAACTAGTCGAACAATAGATTTGAACGGGCTCGTGATATTTCATATTTTCATAGTGTGGACTTCCGTGTCAAGGGACAATCAGTCTCGTATCTTTTAAACTCTTCGGTGAAAATTGCCTTTTCAAACAGAACAAGTTAAGTTATCTTAACAAAAAATGTTTCCAAGCACGCAACTTACAAAACGAGATTATGAAGTTACATCAGGTTTGTTGGAATTTTCATTTTTTTTCTACTTTCTTCAGAAACAATTATTTATTCCAAACGAGAATGAAGGAGAGTATGAGAAAAATTTGGCACCTTATTTTATCACAAACACGATTTATATGGCGTGCACAATTCCATCCATTAAAAGTCGTGTGACATACACGATATTTTAGATAATATATTCCACTATGATGATGACATAATTCCCTACCTGCTGGTTTACTCTATAAATAATGAAGAAAATATGGAACTTCTCCTTAAGAAATGTTTTTATTGTTCTTATTATTGTGACTTTGCCTATTCTTTATATTTTTTTATAAAATATAGGTACAACAGAGAACACTTTGGGGAGGGGATTAGAAAATCTCAGGAATCCGCAAGGTTTTTGGAATCCTTGAATTTCTCGGAATCATTCCAATCATTTCAAAACTTATTGAAATTCCCAAAATCTATGGAAATCTTCCTATCTCTCTCAAAATCTATTAATATATTTGAAAATACTTTGAAATCCTCAGAAATTTCGAATTTCAAAGAATCTCTCCGAATTGCGTAATATCTTCTAAAATCTTTTAAAATCCTTCCAAATCCCGGTACATTTAGAAAATTCCATAAATGTACCTTTTTATGATTGAAATCCCATGAAAATTGCAAATAATTTTTTTTAAACAGTTGAAATCCTTGAAATCTGCTTTAAATTCAGTGAAATTTACATAATCTGTGAGAATGTTTCTAAATCCCTTGAAATCCTTAAAATATTGAGAAATACATTTAAACTTCTGAAAAGACCGAAATCCCCCGAGATCCTTACAATCCTTTATATCCTATCCGTTTAAATCCTTTAAAAGCTTTTGAATTTCTTTAAAATCCTTTGATAACCTTCAAAATCCATGTAAATCCTTATGAAATTCTCAAAAAGAATTAAATCATTGAATTTTTGTAAAAATTGATTGACATATTTAAAATCTTTGGGAATCACCCTGAAATACCTTCAACATACCATTACATATTTTGGAACCTTGGAAAATCCTTTGGCAAATTCTTTGGAATCCTGTGAAATCATCGAAATCGCTTGGAATTAAAAATCCTTCTAAATCTCTAAAATTTTATAAGAACCTCTCCTTATCCTTCGAAATCCCTAAACATTCTTTTGAATTTCTGTAAATAGATTAAAATCTTTGAAACCTCATTAAAATTCATTAAAATCTTCAAAATCTCTGCAAATCTTCCTGAATCTCTTGAAATCCATTCAGATATCTTCAAAATATATTTGAATCTATGGATCGCCATTGAATTCCCGCAACTCAATTTGAAAGTTCTTAAAATCCCAAGAGTTCTTAAAATCGTACCAAAATATCTCATAATCCTGTAATTCTGTAAGAATTCTCCTTAGTTTTACAAAAATTTTCTAAATCGTTGGAGTACCGTTCAAATTGATTTAAATCTCTAAGTTAAGTGAAAGATTTCTGAAACATCAATCTTCTGAAATCTCTTGAAATCTTCTACAATCTTTCAAAAACTCACGAAATCCTTAAAATCTTACGAAAATCCTTTAAAGTTCTCCAAAATCTGTGAAATTCCCTTCAAATTCCTACGAAAAGGTTCATATCTTTACAATCTCCTTGAAATTGATTGGAATCTTTGCAATCTGTGAGAATCTTCTCAAAATTCTTGAAATCTTTAAAATCTCATGAAATTCTCCTATACTTCTCCAAAATCTATGAAATCCCCTTAAAATTCCTAGAAAAAGGTTTGTTTTTTTGAAATCTCCCTGAAATTCATTGCAATCTTTGAGATATTTGAAAATCTTTCTGAAATTCTAGAAGTCTTCAAAATCGTATATAATTCCCTTATAATTCTCTGAACCCCATAAAGTTCCTTTCGAATGCCAAAAAAAGGTTCGTTTCTTTGGAATCTCCTTGAAATTCATTGAAATATTTAAAATCTGGGAAAATATTCCTGAAATTCTTAAAATCTTTAAAATCTTATAAGAATCCCTTATGATTCTCCAAAATCCATGAAATTCCCTTCGAATTCCTAGAAAAAGGTTCGTTTCTTTGAAATCTCCTTGAAATTCATTAAAATCTTTGATATCTGTGATGATCTTCCAAAGATTCTTGAAATACATTTTAATACTTCAAAATGTATTGAAAGCTCGGAAGGCTTAAAAATGCCTCAAATCCTTCAGAATCCTCTATGATATTCAGAAATTCTTCGGAATTCCGTTAAATATTTAAATCTTCGATAATCTTCTGAAATCTCATGAAATTCTTTTAAATTCCTTCTCATCTTCAAATTCTACCTTAAACGCTTCAACCTACTGACATCTTACAAAATTAGTGGGAAGACTTTGATATGTCCTAAAGTCCTTTGATAACCTTTCAAAACCCTGTAGCTTTTTGAAATATTTCGAAACCTCTCAAAATACCTTGAAATCCTTAAAAATCCATAGAAATCCTTCGATATCTCTTGAAATTCAGTATAATCCTTAAAAATGTGATTTGCAAAAAAAAATTGAGAATCGCTCCGAAATTGTACCACGTTATTCCTTAAAATCCTTTGAAATCATTAGAACCGCTTTGATTTTCTCGAACCCTTTTGAAATCCTGAGATATGACACTATTTTTAAATAAGTACACCCAAAAGAAATACATTTCAATGTGAAAGAAAATTATAGAGGATAGATCAAAATTTCTTGGACCTCAATCAAGCGAATTGACTGTGAGGACAAGATACACTGGAAAATTCAGTATCTTTGAATCAACTTCCTCTATGGCCGGATAAGGTACCTTTTTCTCGTATTCTTTACAATTCTTATTTATCGCGATACTTTTTGAAAGTAAATGAAAATCTTCCAATGAAGACGTTTCATTTCATCTTATCTTCTGCAAAGAAGCCTTTAGAATCTTCAGGAAGTCTTGTATTCTGCTACGAGAAATGGCATGGAGTCACGGAACTTTCAAGGAATTAGATTTGATACTCCCGAGAGCCATTCTGATTTTATTGTCAACCTTCTTTCCAGATATCGTGCGAAGAATCTTCACTTAATTTCTGCAAAAGTCAGTTTCTATTCCTGTAGGGAAAACGCAGTTCATGGGTTTTTTTTGAGAATGAGGTTGAAAGTTGAAAATAAAGTTGCAAAATTAGAGGAATCGGAATTGATGGATTGTGAAACCTGTCGCTTGAATTGTTCAACCAAAAATTCCTTGGTTGATTTTTTCAAGAAAAAATTTATTCGACTTTGCATCAGATTTATAAGATTTGTTTGAAAATATACTTCTTCTATGTTGCTACAGTTCAAATCTTAATGTGTGATCCTCTCTATGTGTGAATTGATATTGTTCATGTTGTACGAGAAGTTGTCCATGGATGAAGAAAGCTTCTCTTTATGTGACATAGTTGTACTTTGATTTGATTTCGTCCATGTTGTATCAGAAATCGTATTCTCCAGTCCTTTTTCATTTAATTTAGGTTCATGAATGGAAAAAGCTTCTACTCGATTTTTTCAACCAATCGCTCTTCCTATGTTGCTACAGTTCCAAGATTCCATAGTCTTCTATATGCCTTATGATTGTTCTTCCACTTGATTGGTTGTATTAGAAGTGGTTTCCTGTGGGTCCATTTTCATATAATTCGAATTGATGGATGAAAAGAGCTTACACTCGTATGTTTAAAAGAACACTCTTTCTATGTTGCTCAAGTTCTAAGGGATGTCCATAGTCCTCTTCATGTTCTATGATTTTTTCTTCACTTGATATTGTCCATGTTGTATGAGAATTCGTTTCCTCTTAATTTATTTCCATGAAATTCGAGTTCATGAATAAAGACAGCTTCCACTCGGTTTGATTGGAAGAACAATCTTTCTATGTTGCTCCAGTTCTAAGAGATGTCTATAGTCCTCTTTATGTTCTATGATTGTTCCTTTACTTGATTTTTTGCATGTTGTATGAGAAGTCGTTTCATTTTAGTTTTCTTACCATAAGATTCAAGTTTATGGATAAAGATAGCTTTTATTCGATTTGTTTGGAAGAACGCTCTTTCTTTGTTGCTACAGTTGAAAGCAAAATTGGTGCTCCTCTCCATGTGTCATAGTTGTACTTTGATTTGATTCCGTCCATGTTGTATGAGAAATCGTATTCTTTCAGTACTTTTTCATTTATTTTGGTTGATGAATGGAGAAAGCTATTACTCCATTTGTTTGGAAGAACGCTCTTTCTTTGTTGCTACAGTTGAAGGCCTTTCTATCGATTTCTTATATTCAAAATTACATTCGTTTTTCTAGGGTTTTGAGCACAACCCGTCTGCT
>WSXT02173723.1:0-22357 GCA_011762715.2 Neuroterus valhalla | reverse complement strand
ATCTCAAAAATCCAACTATTTGTTCAAAGTGCAACTGTTTTTATCTGAATTTTAATCTTTTTGTTTAAAAATTCGATCATTTGGTTGAAAATGAATCTTTTTGGGTCTACGGTTTATCAGTTTTATTGGAAATTTGAACTTCTAAACTGAAGACCCATCTTTCATGATAACAAAATTATCTTTCTTGGTTTAAAATTAACTTTTTTGGTGGACATACAACTGTCTCCGGAAAATTTCTTTCTTTTAAGCTTGAAAATTACACTATCTTGTTGAGAATTCGTCTTTTTTGGAGAAAATCAATCGACTAAGTAGAAACTTCATTTTTTTGGTCGAAACTTTTGCTATTTGACTACAAAATTATCTCTTTTGCTAAGATTCACCTCTTCGGTGGTGAATTTTTGTCAAAAATTCTTCTTCTATTGTTGAAAATTCAAATATTTCGTCGGAAAATTAATATTGTCTTTGTAAAAATAACTTTGAATTAGCCAAAACTACGGTTATTACCGGTTTAAGGAGGTGTCAAAAATAGCACAAAATTGTTATCGTAGTTCTTTGACGGCTCAAATATTGTTCATAAATGAAAAAAATTGTAAACCCTAAAATTATGTAATTTAGGGCACGAGTGCAATGTTAGCACAAAGACATTCTTCAGTCTTTCACGCTGGAGTTATTGGTCATGGTCCGAGAAAACCTCCTCCAGAAAACAATATCGACAAAGAAATCATTACTTTGAATAGTACTTTATTGATGGACGTGGTCAAGGTAAACGAAAGCATTCGAATTAAAAATGTGAATGAAAATTTTCAATTAACAATATGGAAATAAAATGTTAATTACATTTTGTCAGGCTTGCTGCAGTAACGTAGACCCTAATACTGGGAAGTATTCAGTAAATTCGGACATTTTGACAATGTTAAGTTTATTGCTCGTGGAATTAGTTTCTCCTGATGTTATGTATAACGGACTTCCATGGCCTGATGAAGAATTCACAAAGGTGAGAATTAGATACTAAGATTTCAAAATTCTCTGAAATTCGATAAATAATTAGGGCAGCCTGTTTATTTGTGAAAGAGTGACTTTGAGTGACTGTTTCAAGGTAAAGTCACCGGAGTGACTCAGATGACAAAGATCATTTTTGGTTACTTCTCTTTCAAACAATCATAACGATGAAGCCAAGGGTTTAATACTATTGAATTCAGGTTTATAATTATTTCTGGATTTCATCAAATCCTTTTCAAATTCCCCCAAATGTATTTTGAATCCACTGAATTCAAGGGATCTCTTTTTTACATTTTCAATTTTCTTTTATTCACCCTAGACTTTCATGGAGAGATTGAAAAATTTCTGAGGAATTTCAAATGATTTCGTAAGATTCCAAGAGATCCAAATTATTTCGATCACAGGAAGGAATTTTTACGGTATTTAGAAAATTTAAGGAATTTCAGGTATTTGAGGGACTCATAAAATTTCAGAAAAAATGAAAGGTTTGATTAGGTTATAAGAAATTTCTATAGTTGTTAAAGTGCTCAAAGCATTGGAGAGTTTTCAGAAAATTTCAGAGGATTTTAACAGAATTCAAGGGGCCTTAATCAATTTCAGTTGCTTTCAACGTCTTCCAAAAATTTTAAGTGATTGCGAAGCTTTTAACCTTCTAGGGTTTTCTAAAATTTTCAAAAGGTTTGAAACTGATCCTAAAGGTTTTCCAGAGGTTTTATGTGATTTCAGTGGGTCCTTATTTTACATTTTTTTGAATTTTGAAAATTTTAATTTTAATTCACCCTGAATTCTTTCAGATTCTATTGGTTTCCTTTATTTACTTTTAATTCTTCTGCATTAAATTCGATTTTTCTAAACTCACTTCGAACTTGATGAATTTAAAAAAAAACTTGTAAAAAGGTTTCAAATAACTTGAATATTCCAACATTTACCTTGAATTTTTATGAATTTCATCGTAGCACTCCCACTTTCTCCAGATGTCTTTGAATCTACTCGAATATAATTTAATTCATAGTTTCGTTTTTAATTTTGAAATACCTGTTTAAATTCGCTCAAATTATGTTAAACAGGCACTGTATTCGGTTTACTCCCATTTTATTCAATTTAATCGTTGAATTCGCTCAAATTCTTATGAATTTCATATTGAGTCATTTGAGTCGATTCCCTTGAATTTTTCTGAATCAATTTCAATTTGACTGAATTCAATATATTTATAATTCTTTTGAATTCCCCCAAATTTTTTGGAGGAAAATTTAATTCAATGAAATTATTGCGAATTCCCTCCTATTCTTCCCAAATCCATTTTGATGTGTATGAACTCAATGAAATTTTTTTTATTTTAGACATGTCTTTCATTTGATTTTAATTCTTTAAAATGAACTTGAATTGCTTCAGATTCAAAATAAAATATTTTGATTTCTCTCGAATTCTTTGGATTTCTCTTGAATTTTTCTGAATTACTCGAATTCTTCTAATTTCATCCAATTCAATGAATTTTTTGTTTGGATTCTTTCTAACTCAGCTTAAATTCTTGAGCGTTTCATTCAATTCCTCGTTCTTTTATTTTTCTAATATTAATGAAACTTGTTTTAAATTCCTTAGGATATCAGAAAAACTCATTTTGAGCTTGTATGAATTTTGACGGATTATCCGCATTCCCCTAGATTCCCATCATATTCGAATTTGATTTCTGTCAATAATACCCTGAGTTTTGTTCACTTCTATTCTACTCAATCCATAAGACATTTTTTGATTTTTTAATCTTGATATATTGTTTCAAATTCTTATAAATTTCATCAAATTCTCTGAAATTCTTCTGAATTTGAATTCAGATGTCTTCTTATTCAGAAAATTCTTAAGGATTTTATCGAATGTCTTTTAATTCAGTCAAATTTTTCTAATTTCACTCCAAATTTGATGAATTTTAAAATATTTCTTAAATATATTTTCAATTCACTTGAATTTTAAAACGACTAACATTGAATTTGCAGCAATCGCGACGAATTCTTGTTTTTTCTCCCTCAAATTTCTCTAATATAATTGAATGGAAGTTTTTTTATTTCCTAAGTGCATTCAATTCATTGAAATACTTAAAAATTTCACCAGTATCTGGAAGTCTTATAAATTTACTCTTAGTCTATTGAAATTAGTCGCATTTTTTAAAAATCTATTCAAATTCATTTGAAATTTCCCTCGGATTTCTCTAAATCCACTCAATTCTACTCAATGTCACCTTGAATTTGTATAAATTCTAACGATTTCTTTTCGTTTCCCTTGAATTCCTCTCAATATTTTTTTTTCAATTTCCTCATTCTGTTGAATTCGGCTCGAATTCTTTTCACTTCCATTCTACCATTGCTATGAAAATTTTTTGATATCTCAAAATTGGTTGAATTCACTCAAACTATTATTGTGAAGTTTTTTCAATTTATCGGAATTATATTTTTATCTCATTTCCATCAAATTCTCTGCAGTTCTTCTAAATCTCAACCCAGAAGTTTTTTAACTCACTGAATTCTAAGGAATTTCATCAAATACTTTCGAACTCCTTTGGATTTTTCTAAATTTAATCCGAATTTGATGTATTAAATGAATGTTTTTCTTTCAATATTCCTGGAACATATTTTCAATCTACTCTAATTTTAAAATAAATTACCTTGGATTTTTATGAATTATGACAAATTCTTCTTATACCCCTTGAATTTCTCTAAATTTATTCGGACTCCATTCAATTCATTGTTCTAAGAAAATATTTTTTCCAAATTCACTCAAAATCTGTTGAATTCCGTCCACTCTTATTTCATGGAATTTAATGGAAATTTTTGGATTTTCGAAAGTTTGTTTAATTCTTTCAAATTCGGATAAATTTCATCAGCATATGAAATTCTTCGAAATTAACTCCAGTTTCATTGAAATCAGTTTAATATTTTACACTTTTTTCAATCCATTTGAATTGATTTAAAATTTACGATAAATTCGAAGTAATTTAACCTGCGTTTTCTGGAATATTCTTGAATTTTATAAACTAACTTAATGAATGTGATCATTTTTTATGAATTTCGTCTAATTCTCCTCATTTCTCTACATTCTCCTTCGAATTTTACTGTATTTCCAATCCAATTCCAGAATTAAATTAAGTGAAATTTTACTGAAAAGGATGAAAATTCTTTTTATTTGAACTTTTGTTTCAATTAATTGAAATTTTATTGGAATTGTTAGAAATTCTCGTGCAATCGTCCTGGATTGTTGGATTCACTGAATATACTTCAATTCTTGGGAATTTGATCGGAGTCTCTTGAATATTTTTATAAGATTCTCTTAAATATTATTCTAAATCCATATCAATCCACTTTAATTCTGTTAAATTTGGTCTGAATTCTGTTCACTAACATTGTACTCACTGGAATGGAAATTTTTAGATATTTTACATTTTGTTTGATTAACTCAAATCATTATTATAATTTTTGCAGAGATCAATTGAATTTTTTTCAATTCAGTTGGATTTGTTCTAAACTGTTATGAATTTATTCTCAATTTGTTAAAATTCACTTGGAAATATTATAAATTCCATCGAATGCTTCCAAATTCAGAAGAACATTAGGCACATAAATCACTTTTTTCCAGAAAATTAAATTGTGGCTGTAAATAAAATAAGTTATTAATTTAATTCAGGTGACTGTCGAGAGGGATTTGCAAATCCGAAGAATTTTTAAGGACGCTCCATTGCTCTGGACCTTGTTATCTCTCACAGCTTGGTATAGACCCGCCTTGGCTTATTGTTCTGTTCTACTTCGAGGGATTGCAGCCACAGTAATTGCTAATTGGAACAAAAAGGACGGTGTCTCACTTGCAAATGTTATGGCACTCGGTCAATTACTTCCTCCTCCACTTGCGAGTATAAGAGACATTCTCCCAAACCTCGAAACCCAACAGGTTTGTTAAACTAAATTGAACAACACGGAAAAATTTTGGCTTGGTATGTTTTGTCAAACCTGGACCGGAAGTATGCCTTTTCGTGAATGTGAAGTGAGTGCAAAGTTGCCTTTTCCCGCCCGGGGGCGAAGCGGGCGCAAAGTAATTTTTTGCGCCCTCTTCTTCAGATCCCGGTCGAAAAACGCTACTTTGCGCCCGCTTCACATGCCATCAAAGGAAAACTCTAGATAGTGGTAACGAAGTTACTTTTGTGAATAAGTAACGATTTGGTAACTAGGTAACTTTTTCCAGTAGCAGTGACTTCAATGGTTGCCACTTTTTTTATTTACTTTTGGAATGTAGTTCAGAAGACTTTAAAACGACAATCAATCATTTATATTGGGTTTTCAAGTAATTTACCATAATTTCCATATTCACCAATATAGGAAGATTGCGATTTCTCTTTCACCCTTGAATTCAAGTTTCTTTGATCTATAAAAATACTATTAGGAAGAGATAAAAAAGTAAATTTTGAAGTTGAATATTATTTTTCTATTGAAAAAAAAAAACTTTTTAAGGGTGGTCAGTTGGTCGTGGGGGCTAAGGCGTGAGCATTGGACCCACGCTGTCTGGTTGCGGGTTCGATTCGTTCGAAGTAGCTGTTGCTCTTGGTGGTTCGGAACCCACCTTAAACTGTAGGTCCCCCTTACCCTGCAGACGCTCGAACCCGTAACAGTTAGAGAGTATAAACAAATATTCCATAAAACTCTTCAACTCAAAAAATGGTTTTTCCAATTGAAGTCAAATCTCTTCAGGTGAAAATACATTTTCATTGGTTGGAAAGTTATCTTTTTCGGTTGATACTTTTATTATTTGAGTATAAATTTAATTATTTTGTTCAAATTTCCACAATTTTCATTGAATCATTTATTTTGATTGAAAATAAGTTTTGTAGAACATTCGCCCTTTAGGTTAGAAATGTCAACAATCTGATCGTTTTCTAATCCTTGATTGAAAAATCGTGTTTTTAAATAGTAAATTATTCTTCCTGGTAGATTTTTTTTTCAAATCTTACCATTTTTATAGAGTCGTTCTTCTTTTCTTTGAGAGTGAATTTTTAGTAATAAAAATTTATCTTCTTGAATCAATGTTTCAACTGAAAATCAATTTTACTTCGTTTGTTGAAAATATAATCATTCTTTTGAACACGTGTGTTCTTGTGGTTGAGTAATTTTTTTTTCCTCAACTGAAAACTTTACTGTTTTTTTTTCATCCAAAGTCATGTATCTCGTAGAAAATTGATCTTTTTTGGTAGGAATTTATCTTCTTCATTTAAAATTCATGTTTCTAATAGAAAATTAAATTGTCTGGTAAGAAATTCAATTTTTGTTGTTGGAGAATGAATATTCTAATTAAAAACTAGTCTTTTTTCATAAATACTGAACTATATTATTGCAAGTTCTTTTTCTTGGTTGAAATTTTTTTCTCACATGAAATTTGTGTTCTTTCTTTAAATATGGATCTACTTGTTGAAGATGGAAATTCAACTTGATAATATATAATATATGGTTCAGTTAGAGATTTGACTATTCAGTTCGGGATTCAAAAATTTTCATAGAAAATAATTTTTTTTTTTTTTTTTTGAAATCCACAGTCTCGTGTGAAATTCACCTTTTTGGCTAGGAATGCCAATAATCGGTTGTTTTTTTTTCATTCTTGACTAAAAATTCAACTTTTTCATTTCTGACTGAACATTGATCTTTTTTATTCAAAAATTGATGCATGTTGCTGATGGAGCGTCTTTTATGATTCAAAACATTTGAAATTATTTTCTTTTGTTGAAAATTCAACTATTTATTCAAAAACCCATGTGGTTTCTACATTTTTCTGCTTGTTTGAACATGAATGTTTCAACTGAAAATTTCGTTATTTTTTTATTTATTGAAAATTCAATCATTCTGTTGAGAGTTTGTGTTTTCCTGGTTAGAAGCAATTTTCTTTTGAAATGAAAACTTCACTTCCATTTTTCCATTTTTTGAAATTCTTGTTTCTTGTTGAAAATTAATTTTTTCTGGTAGAAATCTAACCATTTCGATTGAAAATTTATCGCCTTTAGTTTGAAAATCCATTTTGCTTATTTTGGAGATTTTATTATTTTGATTGAAAACTGTTTTTTTTTTTTTTATTGAACATCGAGCTATTTCTGTGGAGGTTCTTTTTCTTGATTGCAATATTTTCGATGAAAATTTGTACTTTTTATGTATTAAAATTAATTTTCCCAACTGATTATTCAACTATTCCATTTCTAAGTCAAAAATTTATATTTTTTAGTTGAAGATTCATATATTAGATTGAAAATCTCTTTTTTTGTTGTTGTTGACGATTAATGTATTTGTCTGAAGATTAATCTTCTTTGTTGAAAATTAAACCTTTCTGTTAGGAAATTCAGTTTTTTGGTTGCAGATTCATCTCTGGTTATTTGGTTGAAATTTCAACGTATCGTATTTTTTTTTTTTTTTTTCTTAAAAAAAATCATCTTTCCAGTTGAACAATCAATCATTTTCTTCAAAATTCGTTGTTTATTTTCGGTTCAATATAAATTTTTCCACCCAAAAATTTAACTAGACCATTTTTTCTTTTCAAATTTATATTGTAGAGTTGAAGATTGAAGTATTTGTTTGAAGTTTTTTTTTTTGTTGAGAATTAACCTATTTAAATACAAAATTAAAAATACTATTTTGTTGAAGATGCGGCCTTTTTTGATAGAAAATTAATCTTATAGGTTGGAGATTCATCTTTTTTTGTTAAAGAGTCATAATGTCAGTTGAAGTGAACTATTACATCCAAACAAATATATACCTATATATATTTTTTTTGTGAAACATTTATTTTTCAACTGAAAATTTATCTTTTTTTGGTAGAAAATCAATTTTCTTGTTGTAAAAAGTTACATTACAAAAGTAACTTGCCAATTTCACGCCCTTGATACACAACATACTACTTTCAATCTTTCAGATCAACACGATAATGCGGGAATGTTTGTGGGCCTACATGCACGAAAACGTGCCCTCTCCAGCCTTATTCACTCGACCCGAGGGAGCAAATATTGCCTGGCGAGACATAGACAGCTCGATTCCCAACATTAGATTCACAGAAACACTGCGTCTCATTTTTATAGCGAATCTCCACAAGCTCGGCCCCCTTTATTCTACCCTATTTTATAATCAACACAAATAATCATCTAAGTCTGAATTTAGGCTGATTTAATTCGCTTAAACATCTCTGTTTAATATCTGCTGTACATAGTTTGTCTATACCTATCTTAAGATCTCAATACATCAGTAGCACTTAAGAAACATTACTCCATATCAACATGCATACTTTACTGATTATTATAAATTAATAAATGCGTTCGTCATTCATAAGTACTTTCGCATTGCAGTTGTAAATTCGATACAAATCTGTAAATTCCACAAATACCCTAACATACTTGGTATTTTTACAAAGTGTCAAAGTTTTTACGAAAATAAAGGGAGAGAAGAATATGATTTTAATTAATAAATATCAGGACGAGGGTTGTAAAGGAAGACACAAGAGTAGTTTGAACTTTTTATAAAAGCTGGTTCTCCTGGATACAAGAGATCGATCTTAATTTAATCTTAAACTGTCGGATTTTCGTTCGCAACTATTATCTCTGCTCGAGTCGTCCGGTCGGTGGTAATCGTAAAATTAAAATATAAACTCTCACTGTCCACACAACTCGAGGAGGAGCTCAATTATTAATTCACACTGCAGTATCGTTAACAATAATAATACAGGAATGATGGTACCTATATGAAAGTGATTATATTGCGAGCAGTGCCTAAGTCGAAACAAACATGTTCAAACAAACACGCGTTCTCACTGAGTCTTATCAACACATAGCTCAAAGTCGAGCGCCTTAAAAATTAACTAGGAATACCGAGGACCACTTCCATAATCGCCCTTTGTACATTTTTCTCGGCGTTCTTATTCACATTATGTTGCATCGGAGAAAGAAGAATTTTAAACCTAAAAAAGTCCGGACATTTCAATTTGCTTGACTCGCCGAGCCGAGAATCACATAACAATATGTGACGACGTGCCGAAAATAAATTAAATTCTAAACTCCTAGAATAAAGACTCTTACTTCCTGGCTTACGGAGGAAGAAGAGACAGCACTAGCTGTCCTCGATCCATAATAAATTATTAATTTCAGTTCTTGGGAGTTGAAAAATTCACTTTTCAAGTCTACAAAATTTGAGCTTAGAAGAGTAGTGTGCTCATGCCACCCATTTCACTTTGTTCCTTGACGAAGATCTCAAAGTATTGGTAGATGATTGTTACTGCGAGGAGGATTCCGGTACCGGAACCAATTGCTCCGAGGAAATCCGCGAGAACCGAGAGGGCTCCTATGCAAAGTCCTCCGAAAGCTGCTGCTGTTGGGATGTATCTGTTCAATTCGTGGATCAGGGACTTTTCCCGGTGTCCTTGCATCACCATCTGAGAATCCTTCAACTGCTTGGCAACCTGGAAAATGGAAAAGGAATTGTAATAACTTTTTTAGTAAGCCGGAGCAAAAAATATTCTATGTTATTTTCAAGTTCGGTAGGGGTCTAAAAGTTGTAGATTTTTACCTGGATCTCTGAAGAAAAAATTACGTATAAAAAAAATAAATATCTTATGTTCACGCATTGACGACAAATCTCAAAATAACAAATAGCGATTTTTTATGTTATTTTATAACGAAATCAATTTTTTAATGAGAGAAAAGGTTTCTAGAAATAAGTTTTTACAATTATAATCATCCTTCGAAAACTAGGCAACAATAAAAAAATCCATAGATATAGTAAATTATTATCAAACCTGAAAATGATGAGAAAATTTATATTTTCAATAGATCGAATGATATTTTTGATTGGTTGAGTTGAATCATAAAGCTACAATTATACTACAGAAGCTGAGCAGCAATAAAAAACTCTTATGCATCGTGAATTTTTATTTATTTCGAATTATTTATTTGAAACCATAATATTTCACTATATGAGATTGTTCCTTGTTAACTTCAAAACCCGAATAGATGAATTTTTAACAAAAAAGGTAAAGTTCAAACCAGAAAAATGAATTTTCCTTAAGAAAATACGACTTTCCTAACATAAAAGATGGATTTCCAACCAAAAAAAATCATTTCCAACCGAGAAAGATGCATTTTTAAACAAAAAAATTAAATTGAAAGAAAAAAATTTATTCTCAATCAAACGGTTGCTTTTTCATCTAAATAGTTGAACTTTGAAGAAGAAGAAAAAAGTTCTCAACAAAACAGTACAATTTTCAACGAAATAGTTGAATATTTACTCTAAAGTGATGCACTTTCAAACAAATGGTCGGATTTTCAAATAAAAATATGTAACTTTAACCAATAACAGCATTTTCGAAAAAAATAACATCAATTTTTAACCTGAAAAGATTAATTTTCTATCTAAAAGATAAATTTCCAACCCAAACAGACTAATTTAAAAGAAATTAGTAGAATTTCCGAGTTTGAAAGGGTCAAATGTTTAAAAAAAGATGAGTTTCAAACCAAGAAAAATGAATTTTCAGGCAAACAACATAATAATAATAATTGAACTGTTGAAGAAAATGAATAAATTCCATCCAGAAATAGTTGCATTCTCAAGTCAAAAGAAGACAAACTTTTTTGAAGAAAGTTCAATTTTCAAGCTGAAAAGACGAATTTCCAACCAGAAACAGTTGCATCCGCATACAAAGAAGTTGTCTGCTTTTTTGGATTGCCAGAGAATTCAACTATTTTGTTTGGAAATTAAACTTTTTGGCTAAAAATTAACTATTCCGTTGATAATTCGTTAACTACAATTCCATATAACTTCTTTTTATTTGAAATCGGATTTTCTTTCGTTTAAGATTCAACTATCAGTTGAAAATATATTTTTGTTTTAGATTTAATATTTTGATTGTAAACTTATTTTTTTTTTTTACTAAACATTGAGCAATTTTATTGAGAGAACTTTTTCTTAGTTGAAATCTTTTCTATGAAAATTCTTATTTTTTTAATTCAAATAAATTTGTATTACCGGCCATTTAACTATTCAATTGAAGATTCAACTATTCAATTGAAGATTCAACTATTCGGTTGAAGATTAAACAATTTTCATATATAATGTAGCTCTTTCAGTGAAAATTCCATATTTTTTAGTTAAAAATGCAACCCTTTGGTTGAAAACTAATCTCGTTTGTTGAAGAATTCATATTTTCAGGTACAAAATTCAACTGTTTCCTAGAAAATAAATCTTTTTTGGGTAGAACTCCAACAATTGGATTGTTTTTTTTCTTTTATGACCAACGAATGTTTAATTAATTAATCAGATTTCGATTTCAAATTGATTTTTTTTTTTGAATATTCATTAGGTATGCTGAACATCTGTTTTTGATTAAAAATGCAACTGGCTGTTTAGGAGATAATCTCCTCTGGTTAAGGACTGAATTATTTTGTTGGAAATTCGTATGTTTTTTTGTTGGATTCAAATGATTTTTGGTAGAAATAATAACTATCGAATTTTTCTTTTGAGCCTTCCTCTTTTATGGTTCAAAATTCAACTATTTTTTTCATTGAAGGTCCATAATTTTATCTGAAAATTTATCTTCCTAGTGGAAAATCTAACCTTTCTGTTCAAAATGAATCTCGTGTTTTACATAGGAACCTCTGACAAAGGACTAGATCCATTTTTTGAATATATTAATCATCACCACCGATTGTCTTAGTAAATTACAATCGCTAAAAATATAATAAAGTATTTCTTAAATTTTTCCTCGAATTAGGTAAATGAATTGGAATACTAATTGAAACACAGTTTAAATTTATCTTCATTCTTGAAATTCAGTAGATATTCAACATTTTAGTACTTTGAAAAAAAGATATTTCTCCGAGAATAGTGAAAATAATGAAGGTTGCAGGTTTTCCAGGTGAGCAGAAACCCTAGACGTAATACCATATTGTAAAATAAATGACTTACATCTTTAGCAGAGCTTCCAGAAATCTCGATCCAACTCTTCGAGAAGAAGGCACAAGATCCTAGCATGAAGAGAATATAGAGAAATGCGTGAACAGGATCTTGAAGAATATGTCCAACTGATTCTGGTGGTGAGAGGTAATAACATAAACCACCGACAGGATACGATCTCGCGGGTCCGCCTCCACTTACGTCGGACCAAACACCAAGTAGATTTACTATAAGATTCCCTTGGAATTTCACGGCCAACATCTGCGAAATGACGTACAAATTGGATACCAAAGCCGATTGAAGAATAATTGGAATGTTGCTCGTGTAGAAGAGTTTGATTGGATAACTGCTCTGTTGTCCTCTGTATCTTGCTGACTTGATTGGTAGATCTACACGGAAGCCCTGTAAAGAATAATTAACTTATTAATGATTCAAAAGAGGGAAAATTGAATAATTTGAACATATATATGAATTGTTGCAGCAATGCGAATTAAAGAGTCAGTTATCAAAACTCTTTAATGTAATATGTCTGTCTTTTCTCTCCTTCCATTTCGCAGCCAATTCCATTGCTTTTCTCAATGGAACGGTAAGAGTGTGGAAGGCATCAATTTTTTCAAACTTTGAATGATTCTCACCTGGAAGTATATTACTATAGCAAATACGAGAATCGTGGCAAGAAGGTTCATCAAGTTGGGAAGGTTCTGTCGGTAGAAAGCTTCGCGAAGAGCGCGCACTTTGTCCTGTCTTGTGGCCAGAAGGTGGAAAAGTGCTATTACTGCGCCTTCGAATTCGGTTCCTCGTCCTGAAAGAAGAAAAATCAGATTTTTTTATTGAAACATCAATTGTTGAAAAGATCTCTATATTAGTTAGCAGAGATGTGAAACCGTACCAGTGTTAACTGTGGCGGGAGAGAATGCCTTCCAGACGATCGTTTCGCAAATGTTGGTGGCAATGAAGAGGGAAATTCCACTTCCAAGTCCATATCCTTTTTGGAGCAACTCGTCGAGCAAAAGAACAATCAATCCGGCAACGAATAATTGGATGATGATCAGCAGACAAACACCGGCTCCAATTTCTGCTGGGTCTCCGTACATTCCAGTCATCACATAGACAATTGCTTGACCGACGGTGATAACCATTCCAAATACTGTTTAGAAGAGAAGCCAAATTATTAATAATTAAAATCAAAATTTTTTAAAATAAAGTGTTAATGAGGTAGTCTTTTTAAGTGAGTCAAAAATTAGTTTTTCAAATGTTAAGGTAGTGTGAAGAATACTTTAAAATAAAAAAAGAACGCACTCCAAAAGAAAATCTCTTTTCTGCTGTCCCAAAGAAGAACCTAGTAAGTGACTTTTTCCATAGTGCATATTTTCAGGCGTATCTGCGTGAGAAAATAACCCCTATGGCAAAAGTCACTTACTAGGTTTTTCTTTTGGACAGCAGTTTTAAACTTTCATCAGAGTTGGGATTTGTTCTTAAATCTCATAAGAACCCTACTCAGCTTCCATTGGGTGACGATTAATTTGCCAAAACATTTGTCGCGAATGGCGACCACAGTTTAAAAAAACGACTTTTTTTCAAAATCCTCATCTTCAGGATTGAAATGTTTATTTATTTTTTGACACAAAAATTAATTTTCAACATTGCTGAGTTTTTAAACAAACGGAAAAAATGTTACCAAAGTAGTTAAATTCCAAGTTAATATTTTACAACCCAAAAGTTTAATTTTGAACACAGAAAGACGAATCTCCCAACCAGCCCCGGAAAAATTAGACTAAAGAGACGAACTTTAAACCAAACATGATTACTCCAACAAAATTGATGTATTTCTTAAGCAAATGAAAAGATTTTCAACCAAAAAAAAGGAATTTTCCAGAAAAATTTGATTAACAATCAGATATTTTAATTTTCTACCAAAATTTTTAAATTTTCAAAAATAGATTCAAGTTCAAAACTAAATAATAAGCTTTTTGACTAAAAGAAATTAATTTTCGAAAAAAAAATACGAAACTGAATCAAAATTATGAATCTTAACGAAAATATGAATTTCCGACTGTTCAACTTTTGAGAAATCAACAGCGACCCCATTTTAGGGAAAATCGATTTCTTGGAAGTTAAATAGAAACTTGAATTGGATTTTTTTCTTCAAATTTGAAATTTTTCCAATTTTGATCATATTCTTACATTTTTGTGCTCCATTGAAAAGCGCACGATCTTTAGCAGTGTCACCAACTTCTATGATTTTGGCACCAGCTAACAGCTGCATGATCAACCCGGATGTGACAATTGGGGAGATTCCCAATTCCATCAACGTTCCTCTGTTCGAGGCAAGGATAACACGAATCCAGTAGAAGGGATCCGCACTGTCTGATGACATTATTCCGAAGAGAGGAATCTGAAAATTAGGCAAAAAAAATGTATTTTAATATGCAATACATCAGAAAATGTAATGGATTTTAAAATGGAAACAATTTGGTTATTAAAAACCTTGTGTCCAACTTTCTCTTCTGCAAATTTACTTTAAAAAATTACAAGACATTTTATTTACAAAAAATTTGTCTTTATTTTTACTAATAATTCGAAGAACACATCCCATGAGATACGCGGAGAAAAATTGTTTTTCACCTCGAAATTTGAACCAACATAATTTTTTAAATTAATAATATCATGTCCAAAAGAGGTTGGTAGGTTTAATTTCCTTTTTATATTCCTTTTCAAAAAAAATGTTGAATAACTAATCATTTAAATTGTATAGCTTTGCTTAAATGATTTATTTTTATTACGAATACACACTACCAGTTAAAAAGTGAATAAAATTAAGATAGACAATGTTCATGCTTATAACAAATATTTAATATGACATTGTAAGTATAATTCTTTCAAAAAAATTAAATTCTGGTCAAAAATGCCTCTTTTTAGTTCAAAATTGATGAATTTTGTTAGAGAATTAAACTACTTGATTGAAATCTTTTGTTGAAAATTAATTTTGTTTGTTAAGGATGAAACATTGTAATTGAAATATCATCTCTGGTTTAAAATAAACAATCTTGTTGGAAATTCGTTTTTTTACTCAACATTCAATTTTTGTTGTTATTGAGGATTTATCTTTATAGCTGAAGATTCTAAAATTTGGCGCAAAATTGTTCTTTTTCAGTTCAAAATTCATGTATTTTTTGGAAATTGATTTTTTTCTGGTAAACGTTTGATTTTTGATAGATATTGATCTTTTTTGGTTCAAGATTGAACAACTTAGTAGAAAGTTTCTCTTTTTCAGTTAAAAATACATGGGTTTTGGCAAAGTTAATTTTTACTTTTCTTTTTAACTTAATCTTATTGGATCATTTTGTTCAAAAATTCAACTACTTATTCAAAATTCTCTCTTAAAATCCCTCTTTTTCAAATAAAAATTCACTATTTTAGTTGACAACTCATCTCTGGTTGGAAATGATCTATTTTGTTGGTTAACATTCAATTTTTGTTGTTATTGAAAATTCTTTTTTTTTTGCTGAAGATTCTCAACCAAGAAACACAAGTTTTCAAGGAAATAATTTAATATTTGATGTGAAAACATCAATTTTCAACCAAAAATAAAATGATTGAATGTACAACGAAGGAAAAGAATTTTTTAACAAAATAATTAATTTCCTACTAGAGATGGATTTTAAACTAGAATGATGAATCTTCAACCAGAAAAAAGTTCTTAAGGATAGATTTCAACAAAGTATACTTTGTTAAAAGATTATTTTCTATCAAAAAAAACTTTATTTTCAACGAAATTAAAAAATTCTTTACTGCAAAGATAAATTTCCAACCAAATAGTTCAATCTTCAACCTACAGGGATAACTTTTCGCATGAACATAAAAGGAATAATGAATCTTCAACGAAAATAATAATGATAATAAGTTTTTTTTTGCAAAGAATTCCAATTTTCTCCCAAAAAAGATAAATTTTCGACAGGAACAATGAACTCTCAACTAAAAAAAATTTACCACTAAATGGTTGAATTTACAACCAAATAAATATTCAAATGTTTAACAAAAAAAAAAAAAAAAAAAAAAAAAAAAACCCCAACCAGAAAGGAATTTCCACAAATAAAATTTTTTTTCCAACATAAAAATGTTAACTTTGAACCAAACACTTCAATTCTTCAACAAAAATATGAACCTTAAACGGAAATCTATTATCTACCATAAAGACGGATCTTTAACAAAGTTCATGAATTTTTAAATAGACCTGAATTTTCAACTGAAATGATGAATCATCGACCAAAAACCTGAATTCATGACAGAAAAATTCAACTGAGTAGTTTCATTTTTCAACAAAATGATCAACTTTTACCCATGAAGGTTACTTTTTCCAATCAGAAAAAACTGATCTTCAATCAGAAAAGAATTTTCAACTAAATTGATATTAATATATCTCATAAATAGATATGTCCAAAAATAAATAAATTTGAAGAATCTGTAAGCTGTTGCTCTCATTAGTGTTGAATTTTTTCGGACAAGTCACACTCTCCACGTGCGTGGATGCACGTTTCACGTGGCAGTAGACATACCGTTATACTCAAAACAGTTCCATAAACCACTGGCGTCTTTTTAAAAACGGTAAATACCTGTTCAGAATTATTATAGAAAACATAAAATTTCTGTTGAAAGGAAGTATTATAGAAACACTAAATAATTCCCTAGTTATCAATTCTATTTATAAATATGAAAGACACTATTTTCTTATATTTAAAAAAAAAAAAAAAACTGAGAAGTAGGTAATATCTTCGAAATACAAGCAACAATATGGAATGTAAAAGAGACGAAGAAATACAAAATCAGAAAATAAAAAAATGAAAAAAATGTCCATAAATGAAAAAAGAAGTACCTGAATAAATAAAATAAGTAAACAAACTTACCTGACAGCAAACTAAGAAAATAAAAAGCGTGATGGCAGTCCATAGTACTTTTTCTCTAAACTGGATCTGTGAAAGAGAGAAAAAACATCCTTCAATATTGAAATTTCTCAATGAAAATTATCATTCCGATCTCTCGACCCCGATAAAAATTTCCACGTAGGCAAGCGCATTTTCGAAGCCAGATGGCCGCACAAATTTGGCTTTAGCGTAAAATGTGCAGAATTCAAGGAAAGACTTAAAATATGGTACACGAAACGGTAACTGCGAAATGAGGCCAGAAATAGACACGTTTAACTCACCTTTCTTTGGGGCTTTCCAATTTCCGGCAATATGCTGCAAAATGGTTTTATCACTTCGAGAAACTTGACTGAAAGCAGAAACAGAGGTTATTATTTCCGTCTCCTTCTATCGGGACGGTAAAATGATTCTCGAAAGATGCAAACGTCACATTGACGGACAATATGTTGTGATTTTTGGCGAAAGGCGGAAAAAAGAGGTTACACTTTCGAGTCGCGAGAATCGTTCAGAAATGCAAGAGATGAATTAGGTTACTTGCGAAAACCTTTTAAATTAATTTCCACTTACTCCCCATGGTGAATTCTCGGGGTTGGCCCTTCGCGTGTCTGTAATTCTGTTAAAGAAACGAGGAGAGAAAACACAACACACTCGCCGAATGAACAGTTACTGACGCGATCGGAAGACAAATCAAGGCAAATCAAGCCGACGTGCAAGACACTGAAGACACGTATCAGTATACAGTGTCACGTGACCTGATGATGTTGGATTGTTGGCTGTAGTTGGAATAGAGCGCGCTGCGGTCGCTTTTTTCCGACGCCGCAGAGCGTGCGTACGATGCGCAGAAGGGGATTTGAATTCGAATTATCAGCGGGAAGAGGGAATTTTGTAGAACGAGAAAAATCTACTGAAAATGTAATTTTTCCTTAGTTGCTTCTACAAAGAAAGTGAAGGACTTTCGTCACTTTTTGAGTTAGTTTTTTATTTCAGAAATATTTTTTCTTTCAACTGAAGAGTTGAATTATTTACAAATAAATAACAAGAGAGTCACATTTCAACCAAATCGATAAATATGCAACTGAGGAGGAAAAATTCTTAAACAAGAAGATTAACTTTTTCACCAAAAAAAGACAAATCTCCGAAAAATACATGAATTCCTAACTAAAGAAGAGACAATTTATACCTAGTATTGAATTTTTGGACCAAATAGATCATTTGTCAACCAGAGATGAATTTTTAACTACAATTATAAACTACAAACCAAGAAATTCATTTTTTACAAAAAAAAAGAAGAACGAAATTGATAAAATTTTAACAAAAAATATAAATTTTCTACGGGATCGTTGAATCTTCAAGCTATAGAGATCAATTTTGAACAAATAACATAAGAATTAAATTGGAAACGACAAGATACAAATTTTCAAGAAAATTGTTTTTTTCCTAACCAGAGAGAAATTTTTACTTAACGTGATAAAATTTTAATGTGAAAATTAATTTTTAACAGGGAATTCAAATATTAACTCAAAAGTTGCATTTTAAAAATAAAAAAATTAAATAAAAGAGTTTACCTTCCAACCATGTGATTGAATAATAAACTAAAGGAGATTAACAAGAAATCCATGAATTTTCAACTGAAAAAATTGAAATTTTCAAGAGAACAGTTAAATCTTCAAACTGAAGCGATACATTTTCATGCAAGAAAAAAATAATTGAATGTTGGACGAAAAAATATGAATGTTCAAAAAAAATTTTTTTCTTTCCTCAACCATAGATAAATTTGTAACTAAAATTATGAATCTTCAACCGGAAAATGAATTCTTAACAGAAAAATTCCATCTCCCAAGCAAGTAGTTTACTTTCCAATCAAAAATATAAACTTTCAACCGATAATTTGAATTCTCTAACACAAAAATACAAATTTTAAACAAAATCAATAAATTATTAACTGAGAACAGAAAATTTTTCAAAAAAAAATAGTTGAATTTTCAATAAAAAAAGATAATTTGTAATAAAAAATTTCAATTTAAAACCAAGTAGTTTGATTTTTCAACAAGAAGATGAAACTTTAGTCCAGAAATTTGATTTTATACCTACAAAAACACAAATCTTCGAGCAAGAAAAAATAATTAAATGTTTACCGAACTGCATCTTTCAACCAGGAAGATGAGTTTTCTACCAAAAAGACAAGTCCTCAATAAAATACATGAATTTCGAAATAAAAAAGATAGATTTTCAACAAAAAAGTTAAATCTCCAAGCAATAAAAATAGTTTTCCAACCGAAAATAAAATACTTGAATAATCAACAACAACAAAATCACTATTATGAACAAAATACTTCATTTCCAACCAGAGATGAATTTTCGACCAAAATTATGAATCTTGAACCAAAAGAATAAATTTCTAACAGAAAATTTTAATTGAGAATTTTCAGGTTCTAACAAAATGATAAACTTTTAACCAAAATGGAAAACTTATGAACAAGAAGGTGAATTTCCAACCAGAAAAAATGATGTTCAATCAAATCAATAAGTACTTGACTGGAAATAAATTTTCAGCTAAAATAATTGATATTATAAACAAAAAACATGATTTTAAACAAAAAATTCCCATATTTAACCAGGTAGTTCAATTTTTTAACAGAAAAAGATGAACATTTAACTAAAAATAAAATAATCAGATGCGTAACAAAACAAACTTCAAAGAAAATATTTAATTTTCAAGCATACATGAAATTTACCTAAAATGATAAACTTTTAACCAATAAATTATTTTTATGCAAGAAAATAACAGATTTTCAACAGAAACAAAGAATTTTCAACTGAATAATGACAATGTTTCACCAACTACTTGCATATTTTACCAAAAATCATGAACTTCAACCAAAAAATAGTAATTCCCAACCAAAAATAAAATATTAAACTGTTGAAAGAATAAGATAAGAATATCCGAGAATATATTTAATTTTCATATTATCTTTCAACTGAAATTACAAATCTTCGACCAAAAGATGAATTTTTAACAGAAAAATTGCAACTTTCAACAAAAGACTTAATTTTTTATCGAAAAATATTAACTTCCAATCAAAAAGATACTCATTAAAAAAATGTATTTCAAAAGAAAACTTCAACCTTCAAACACTTAGTTTAATTTTTTAACAAAAATATGAACTTTCAACCGAAAAGATTAATTTTCTAGAAAGAAATAACAATCTTCAAAAAAGTTTATGAATTGTCAACTAGAGAAAGAAAATATTCTACCCAATAGTTGAATCTACAGTCAAAAATAAATTATTTAAAAAAAAAGATTGTTGAGCAAAAAAAAAATGTCACGCAATAAGATTGATTTTCTATCCGAAAAATCATTGAAAAAATAGCAATTTTCAAGAAAATAGTTGAATCATAATGACATGAATTTTTAACGTAAATGATAAACTTGTATTCAATAAATTAATTTCCTACAAGTAAATATCTTATTTTCAACAAAAAACATAGAGTTCTCAACTAAAAAATTAAAATGTTTCACTAACCACTTGTACTTTTAACCAAAAGTAAAATAATAAATTGTCAAAAGAAAAACAGAAGAATGTCGAAGAATATATTTTATTTTCATATTCATTTTCAACTACAATTATGAATATTCAACCAAAATATGAATTTTCAACAGAAAATTGCAACTTTCACTAAAAATACATAATTTTTCATAAAAAAATTATAACTTCCAATCCAGGAGATAATTTTTTACGAATAAAGACGGATCTTGAACCAAACCCATAATTTCCTAACAAAAAAGGAAAATTTGCTACCAAACACATTTTTGAACAAAGGAAAAGAAAATGCCAACCAAGAAAAAAAATATTTAACGAGAAAAAACAAATTGTTTCACAAAATAGTTCCTTATAGGCCAAAAATGGATTAACTACTAAAATTAAGAATCTCGAAAAAAATGGGTTTCAAAAGAAAACTTCATCTTTCAAACAGGTAGTTTTATTTTTTGACAAAAATATGGACTTTCAACCGAGAAGATTAATTTTCCACTAAAAAATACCAATCTTCAAAAAAGTTTATGAATTCCCATCTAGAGAAAGAAAATATTCTACCCAATAGTTGAATCTCCAGTCAAAAATAGATTATTTAAAGAGAAAGATTGTTGATTAAAGAAAAATTGTCGACAGAATAGTTCATTTTCAACCAATGAGGAAATTTGAACGAAAATGTTGAATCGAACAAAATGATAAAAATTTCACGCAATAAGATTGATATTCTATCCAAAAAATTAATGAAAAAAGATCAAGAAAACTATTTTTCAAGAAAATAGTTGAATCATAATGACATGAATTTTTAACTTAAATGATTATTAAATCAAATGATGAAACTCTGAACCTAGGAGTTCAATTTTTGAAGAAGAATAGGAATTTTCGTCCGAAAAGATTGATTTTCCGAAGAAAAACGAAATATTAACAAAATACATGGATTTTTTTAACTTGCAGAGAGAAATTTTGAACAAAATAGTTAAAATAGGTAAATCTTCATCTTATCATTATAAATTTAAAATGAAGATTAAAATGGATGAATTTTTCAGTCGGCGAGACCTATTTTAACAAAAAACAAAAGTCAACAAACTGATCAATTATTAACAAAAATAACAACAGAATTCAACGAAGGAGTTCAATTGAACCTTGAAATTTGCAACTTAACGATTATGAATATGCCAAGAAGACAAGTTTTCAAATTAATACATTAATTTTCAACTAAATAGTTGAATTTTCATCTAGATGCCAAACATGTAAAATTTGCTTGTTTCTTGCAATATTAACGAAAGAAATCCTCTACTGATTATTAGGGTCAATGAATCACACCTTCAGTTTCCTATCTAAAACTTGAAGGCTTCATTGAAGAAAGAGCGGTTAATTCCAAGCCAAGGCTGAAACTCGATGTACAAATATTTAAACAAATTTATGAGCAAACATTCAGATGGAAATAACAAAAAAATAATATCAATCGAACAGAAACGAAATAAATACTTGATGTGAAAATATTTTCGAAGTTTTTGAAGAAAAATAAGCAACTTTGTTTTTAAAAAATAGGATTTGTCACGATGTTGAAGCTATCAATAGGTTTAACCAAGTTTAAAAATTTAAATCTCTCTTTTCCTCATAACTAAGTCAATTATATGTATGTATTTCTTAACCGGGAGGATCAATTTAAAAAAAAAATTTTGTAGATCTTTCCTTGGTGCACAATTTCAGTTAATTTACATTTTCCCGTACCTTGAATAGTTTGACCGAAAAATGAATTTTCTATACTTCACTATTTTTTGTGCGACCAAAATTCGAATTTTCCATTTTTTGAGAAAACTCGAAAAGTTATAAAGATCATCCTGGAGGCCTCCCAAAAATTAACATTTTTTTCTTCAAAACTTTTTTCATATCTTGCGTTGTTTGCGTAAAAATTCTCATTTTCGTTTATATTTTCGAATTTTGAAAATGTCACAAC
>WSXT02173713.1:0-22357 GCA_011762715.2 Neuroterus valhalla | reverse complement strand
GGCGCGCTGATACTTGCGAGCTGCGCGCGAAGCGCGCGATGAGAAAGTGCGCGCGAAGCGGGCAGATTTTTTTACATAAAATACTTTACCTATCATTGACAAAAGTCCAGGCCATTTGTACCATTTTCTGCAACTTGTTTTTGTCACCTGCAATTGAAAAAGAATAATAGATTGTAGGAAATTAATCATTTATAAACTGGAAATTTAAGAGATTACCTTTCAAACACTTTGCGTATTTTAAGAGATAACTATACGGGTGTTCAACTTGCAGGTCGAATTTAATTGTCTGAAGCAAAATCCTTTCGAGTGTCATTACTTCTTCCTGTAAATCAAAATCCGTTTCGCCCTTGAATCAAAGTTTAAACTGGTCAAAAGCAATTTTTACCTAGAACATTTTCGAGCTATTTGTGATTTATATTCCAGGAAGTCTGGGATCACTTAATTAATTCAATGTCCAAATTTTATTCAGAAAGAATTGAAATTCAACTTTATGTGCAGAAACTCACTTTAGGATCTTCTCCAAAAGACAGGAACTTGAGATCAGTCAGCAATGTTTTCGCTGTTTTGATTATGTCTTTGCACTTTTTGGGAGTCTCTTCCACTTTGCCGGCTAAAAATAAACAACTGCAGGCAGTCACCTGAAAATAGTTCAAACTTTAAACACGAGGAATTTTAACGGAATCTATTTTTTCTAATAAATTTTGCGTTTTTTTTTTTTTCTCTATTATTATTGAAGTTTTCACACTCACGAATCGTGGAAAAGTTTTGAACGAGTGAAACATGTAGAATCTGTGAAAATAAACGACTCCTGTCGCCATCGTGTTGTATCCGAGATCCATTTTTGTGCCAGTGTCGATAATAAATCGCGCGCCTTCTTTTCTGTATCGACATTCTGTATCATAATCAATGCCATCTTGAATAGAAGGTGTATGTTTCAAATTCTTTTTCTCGTAGTACCAACATGGCATTTTTGGTAACCCCTTAAGAACAGGAAGCAAAGAGTTAGTTTCAAATTCAAAATTAGGAAAAGTTTTTGAATTTATTATCGTAGTTTCAACTCCTGAGTTTTGTTTCTTCGAAAATGATTCGAGTGACTGTTTTCAAAAAATTTCAAAATAAAGGTATCAATTTTGGTCATTTACCATTGTTCCTCTGGGTGCGAAGTATCAAGTGTGAAATTAGAAATTGCTGCAAAAAAATGTAATAAAAATGGATAAGTGCTGAGAGAATGTGTGAAAATAGCTTCTTAGGTGGTTCATATTCATTTAAATTCGGTTTCGAATACAGAAACTTTTTCATTTTGAGTATTTTTGTTGAATTTGTTTATGTGATCTTATTGATTTAGAGTTTTTCTACAATAAGAGAATTGGGGATTACACCGGTGGGACAAAAATGAAAACATAAAACTATTAAATACCTTGAATTACTGGAACTGAAAATAATCCTCATTATATCCAAACAAATTTATTGAAAGCTGACACAAGAATCTTTTATTAACTTTTGAGGATCAGAAACAACAAAATGATGCAGAAATTGATATAAATGTTGAAATTTAGAATTAGAAGCACAAAAAACTGGTAAGTCCAAATGATGCAAATAAATTTGACGGGCCAAGCATTCAAGGAAAAGTTACACCAGGTATTACTTCGCAAACATTTGTAGTTTAGTAGGAGAAATTTCTATTCCATGCAAATATACTATGCAAAATTGCAAAAAACATTGAAAAATGCCAAGTGTCAAAAATGAGTGGGCTGAAATTAACAGAAGTGTTAAGCTATTCTGAAGTACCAGTCTTTTTTTTAGGGATTAATATATGCTTCCACTGACAAATTTAACATTCCAAGATTATGAAATTAATAGATAATGTAGAATTTTCCGTGAAACCAGGGTAGAAAGACGCTAAGAAATTGACGCATGCAAAAGAAGTTGCATTTCTAACCTCAAACTGTAAAGAACTTTTCATTATTATTGGGACAAAATCGATTCAATAGGGCGGGATGGGATTGAAAATAAAACCACTTGTCAATTACCTACTTATTATCAATTATTACCGAAATATTGTCCACTTTTTAAGATCACAGCACACAAATTCACTATTTTTTCACTCGCGAACTGTCTTTGTTGTTATTGAACATCATTAGGTGCTATTATCTGCGCATGCGCATGGAATTAATATTCGCGTTCGCGGATTTTTCAAAACGAAAAACATTGAAAATGTCTTAATCTAATTTTTAAGCGTCCAAATTGGCAAATTTCCCAAATTTAAACTGCTCCAAATTTGAAATCCTCCAGAATTGGAAGCATTTGAATGTAAAAGGATGTACTTCCAAAGATCAGTGATGAAACTTCGGGAAATTGAAAAAAAATATTATTGGAATTAATAAAAAAATAGAATATATCGATAAAATTTAGAGAACACGATCTTAATTGTCTCACTTAGAAAAAAATGTTAATAAAGAAAAGAGAGGAAAGAAAGAGAAGATGAGCTGCAAATACCCCTTCTTTCTTTCGTCTTTTTATTTATTTCAATCACAATGAAAATACTTGGGTTTCTTGATTTTTGGAGTTTCCTAGTTGAATCGGAATGTTAGTTAGTCGGAATTAGAGTTATTTTGAATATAATGTCATAAATTTAAAAAATTTAGAACCGCCTAAAAATGTCAAATCCTGGGATTCGAAATTAAACCTGGCGAATCGGAAATTTGAACTGTAGTTGTTTCTAAGCTCTTTTATTTTTAATCTACAAAATATTATATGTTTAATTTTCAACTTATAACGGTTCTTTAGAGTTTTTTACTCTGAAAATGTACTTTTAGGAGGGAAGAGACGCTTATGAATCAATTGATCGAAATTCGTGAGAAATATAAACTTATATATAAACAAATTCAAAAGCCTTCAAAACTAGTTCCATTCATATTACTCTGAAGTATGCATTGCTCAAAAAATGACCAAAACAAAATGACGAGGCGCAGAATTTGTCCCTTCAATTCGAAATTAGCAGCAGAATTGAATAAATAAATAGCATGATATTTGAATATATTTACATTTTATTTGTTTTTCCAAAAATACATAAACCATTCGCATCCGTAGCCAGTATTAACATTTCCATAAAGTCATAACAATACAAAAACAACAAGATATATTATAAATAAAATTTTATCACAGCTCATAATTGTGGTGGATAATACGCTCTTTGATGATTGTAAGGAGCGCCAGGCATTTGGGGAAAATAGGAAAGATTCAGAGCATAAGTGTAAGGTTGAAATGGAGGAGGTCTTGTAGTCGTTGTAGGGGGTGGAATATGCCTTAGAGAATTCGGAGTTCCCAAATTTGGGGGTGGAACGATAGGACTCATCGCTGCCACATTTGGGGGCGGTACTGACATATCGAATGGTGGATAAATCGGGGGATAAATAAGGTTGCTTGAAAAGTTTAAGGGGAAAGGTGAAAACTGTAAGGGAGTCACTATCGGTTTCGAAGTTTCTGCAACTTCATTCGAAAGTCGTCCATTCGTAGGCACTGGAATTGTTTCCGTAGTTTGTATCCTCACAGGAGTAACTGGAACTTCGATTTTTTCAATTGTAATTAATATTGTTCTTCAAATGATTTTATCAGAGTCTAATTTTGTGTTCCTTACCATTTGCTGTATTCGAAGTAGAAACTATTGGAGGTGGTGTTGTTGCTTTTTCCCTCGCAGTTCCATTTGCTTGATTTGACACATGAGATTCCAAAATTCTTGCACTGTTTGCTTGCGGATATAAATCCAGAGCTTGTAGGCAGATGTCTGAAAATAAAATTTCAGTATTTTAAAATTTAGTTGTTGCCTCATACTTTAATTTAATTCTTCAATCATAGATCAGTGAAATTTGATAGAGTGGGATGACATTTTCATGTCACAGTCTACTAGGTAAGTTTACAAAAATCTTTTTTAATATTAAATATTTATAGAAACTTATATGAATGGTGATAAATCAATGAACAATGTTTCCTCAATGAGGAATATTTTCTGTAATAATACCTCATAACGAGAAAACAAAGTAGTCCCGAATTGAGATTTTCTTTTTAAACTTCTGGGACGGCAAATTCACCTTCTAAGATATCCATTGTGATATCTTCTATGAACATATTCCACCATCTCGAGTGCTTTGGTTGCCTTCCGTTCCAGTCCACGACTTCAAATCGACTCAATCTTCCAGCTAAATATATAAGGGCGACTGCTATTATTTCAGGTTCCCATTGAAGGCACAATGTTGTACATAAACTGCAACAGAAATGTTTTTGTTTTTCAATATTTGCAGTTCTGGAAAATTTTCAAAATATTGATGGACTTTAATCTTGGTCGGAAAGAGGATAATAATTGTAATGGAATATATTCTCTTAAATTGATACCTGTCGTTTACGAAGGTCCAAGCCATTTGGATCATATTTTGTAATTTCACTTTGTCTCCTTTCAGGCACTTTGCATATCTCAAAAGATATTTGTAAGGGTGCTCGACTTGAAGATCGAACTTGATTGTCTGCAACAATATCCTTTCTAAGGTCATCACTTCTTCCTGAAATAAAAAATATGCTTCCTAACTTGAATTCGGTTTTATCTCGAATTCAAAAGGTTGAAATTGGAATAATTTTAAACCGAATTATCAAGAAGAAGTTAAGAACCTTCGAATTCGAAAGCTTTCCGATTTCGAATCATTCCTTTTTTTTAGTCACTTACTTTGGGATCTTCTCCGAAGGTCAAAAATTTTTGGTCAGGGAGCAGAGTCTTGGCAGTCTTGATAATATCTTTACATTTTTTTGGAGTTTCCTCTACCTTCCCAGCAAGGAATAAACAACCACAGGCAGTTACCTAAATAAAAAATTTAATTTACGATAAGAACTCCAAATGGTAATCAGGAATTAATTTTGCTAGCGATTGTAGAGGTTTGAAATAATTTTTGTCACCAATACCCACATAACGAGGGTATGTTTTGAAAGAATGGAACATGTAAAATCGGTGAAAATAAACAACTCCAGTTGCTATGGTGTTGTAGCCCAGATCCATTTTTGCTCCAGTGTCTATTATGAATCGCGCACCTTCTGTCCTGTATCGACATTCTGTTTCATAACTAATCCCATCTTGAACTGAAGGTGTTTCTTTTAATTGCTTCTTCTCGTAGTACCAATATGGCATTTTTCAGGAATCTAAAAAATGTTATTTTTATTATGTACACCATAAAAAAGGATCTTCAAATCGGAAACAATTTTAAAATTCTACATACTTTACCCCTACTCTTTATGCAAATCTTCTTGATTTTAAGATTATGATCAAATAATTTTACTCATATAATATCCTAGATTTAAAGGTTTGAGGATATTTCACAAAAGAGGACTATTTCTTTTCATCAAAAGGCTTTTACGATTTTTGTATTTCCAGAAGGTTCATTAACTGATCTTAAATGCGTATATGTTTATTTCTCCCAAATGGATGACTTAATACAATATTTTTATTTTGTATTAAAAATACATAATAAGATATTCTAGCAGCTGGACTGTAAAATATAAATGATAGAATAGAATATAAAAATAAATTATAAAAAATATTACACGTCACTTCTTTGGAGAAAATCTCTATGTCTCATACGTTATTTATATCCATAGATGTCAATCGACTTTTAAAAATGATTAGAAAAGAAATATACACACAAAATCAATCTGGTTGGATGAAATTTGAAGAATTAATCACAAAAAGAATTGCCTAAAAAAGGCAACATATGTTAGAAGCCGCCTCAATATTGTCGAAGCCATTCCCGTTGAAATGAAATTCCCTCATTTAATTAAAAATAATTTCACAGTAAATTAACATCTACTTTCATCGCTAACGAACTGAAATATCTGTCAAATACAATTTACAAGAGAGAAATTTAATTCAAAATAGGATAGGTCACTTGGAGAGAAACCGAAGAATAGTTATTAATGACGGAAGATTGTCGAGAATTGTGAGTATAGTTAAAAGTATGTTTATTAATTGAAAATAAACAATTATTTTTCAAAATTTGTAATTTATATAACTATTAGAATAAAAGGTTGGAGTTCAGATTATTATGTTTACTTACCGCTATTTTTTGTTGATCCAGTCAGCTTTCAGATCGTATTAATATTTGACTATTCCAATTCACATATGCTCTTTGGTCTTTTTATATTCCTTTATATAATTTTGTAACAAATATTGATATATAAATATAATATGTATATTTCTTTTATAATCTTGGCACTGCCTGGCACTTTTTGTCAGCACTCTTCGATCCACCGTGGATTGTGCTCGATTGTAACGGAGAATTCAGAATGTAGCGGGCGAGCTGTAAACTTCATTTCTTGATTCTTAACTTTGTTCAGAGATGGCACCATCATTCTGAAAACGAAGCAGTTTCTTAGTGTCCAAAAATGTACCCCTCTTTTAACGATTTTTATTATTTGAGCAGGTATTTCAAATATATAAGGAATTATTAGATTTCTAAAATGAATTTCGTTACCAGAAATCTCATTTTTATGATTACTTTTTTATTTTTGATAATTCTTTATCGATAAAAGTTCTTTCAGTTGAATGAAATTTATAATAGAAAAGTAAAAAAGTATATATAGTTAGATACTTGAATTAATTAAAAATTAACAGTGTTCCTGAGCTCATTTGGAAGCAGAAATCATATGGTTATCTCTTCAAGTTAGTTTGAAGAAATAAAGTATGTCGGAATAAGACTTCTTTATTGGTTCATTACTTTATCGAGATGGAAGATTTTAAAAGAAGTTTACGCATTAAAATAAAATTTCATGTGAGGCTACAGATTCAGATACGAAAAAATCTACAAATAATTGCTTTATATTTTTTTATTTTACCAATTTTGACTTACCAATTTTTACACACTTTATATAAATTATGGCCAGCCGTTCATGAAATAAGACTATGAATCCGCGTTTCATGAATATTAAATAGAAGTGGCAATTCTTTCAATGATTTTAAATTTATATTTGTCCCAGCAATAAAAAAATCTAAAGCCCTATTGTCTTCTCGCAATTTAACAACGTCAATAATTGTATTTAGCAGTTTATTTGAAATGAGAGGACAAGATTCTACTCCAAGCTTTCGGAGACGAGGTGATTGTCGAACCAATTCACATAAACATTCTTCCTGTAAATCTTCGCATTCTGAACAATCTAATTCTTCTAAATTCGGAATCTTTATAAGCGATGGACAAGTAACTTTTGGTAAACGTGGCATATATAAATGACAAAGCTTCTGTAGAACAGAGAGATGCAAAATGCCACTATCAGTTACTTTCTCAGAATCTGTAAAATAAATACATAAAATTTGGAACCTTTTTAGAATTAAGAGGAATGTTTGGTTTATTCCTAATATATGCTCACCTGAAATGTTTAATTCTGTCAGATGCTTGCAATTCTGTGATATTAATTCTAGAAGCGCATCATCAAGAAAATAGTTTCCTCCAATGTCTAATGTTTCGAGATGAGGTAATTTCAATAAATACAAATTTACTGAATTTCTCGTTGCAAGTATATTATAAAGGACCAAATTCTTCAAATTCTCATGCAGAATTAAAGCTGTAATTATGGAATCCAATTTGAGCGTTCTTACGTTTTCAAACCCAATTGTATGAAGAGCTAAACATTTCATCATTATCTATAGAAAAAAAAAGAATTACATTAAGTAATTGAAAAAAACGAGGTTCGGGAATCAATAAGAAATGATTGAAAAATACATCCAAAAATATGTATAGGTACTAGAGCAGTCAAAAAATCACAAAATTACAAAATTTAATATTCAACAGAAAATTCTTGTGCATCAAGAGTCTTAATAATTAGAAGAAAAAGTACTATAGGTAAATTCTGGGGTTTAACTTTCATCTTCAAGCTGGATCTAAGAGGTTTGCAGAAAACTGATATTCAGTTGGTTAAAATGATCCAGATTTAGTATCAACATTGGAACTGAAAAGTCAACCGTGGACTTTAATGCAGGTATGTAATTTTTTAAAATTCGGATATAAAGATGAAGTAGAAATTTAACAGGACGAATTTCAAACAGAAAAGTTTAAATTTTGACCAAAAAACATGTCTTCAAGAAAATAGTTGGATTTTCTACAAAATAATCACATTTTTAACAGAATGGTTGGATGTTCAACCAAATGAATTCTCAAACTAAAAAGATGAATTTTGTACCAAATTGTCAAATAATCTTACAATAGAGACTACGATGTAGATGAAAACAGATGCAACTTCAACCAAATAATTCAATTCTCAAGCCGTAAAAACTAGGCTTTCCAGAGATAGTTAAATTATCAAGAAAAAAGTTAACTCCAAACCAAGAAAGATGAATTTCCATTAAAAAAAAGGTATCTTCTCACCCATAAAAAGCAAATTACCAATCAGAAAGGACAACTTTCTCAAAACATAGTTCGATTTTCAATGAAAATTCTTCAAGAAAATTTTCAAACACTAAGTTAAATTTTTATCTAGGAACCATGAGTATTCTACCAATGATGGAAGAGTTGAATTTCTAGTTTAGAAAACTACTTTTTCAACCAAAAGGACAGATTTCAAACTATGTAGTTTTATTTAGCAACGAAAAAATACGATTTTTCAAACAAAATAGTTCAGTCCTCGAACGAATAAGTGTATTTCCGACAATGACTAACTTCCTGTCCAAAGAAATGAGTATTTAACAAAACCGTTTAGTTCTCGAGCAAAAAAGTTGCATGTTTTAGGAAACATTAAGTATAACAGAGAATAGTTAAATCAGCCGGTTCGAAAATTAATCTGGGGAAAAAAATGATTTTTCACTAAATTCATTGAAAGAAGACGAACTTTTGATAAAAAAATATGTATTCTCTATCAAATATTCAAAATTTCAATTTATGAAGGGTAAGTTTCTGAACAGGACTCTAATAGTCAGATTATCTGAAAAAATTCAATTTCCAATCGAATAAAAGAAGAATTTTCAAGAAAAGATTTACATTTTCAACCAGGAAGTTAGGTCTAAAAAATGTATTCTAAGGAAATGGTTCAACTCTAAGCTAAATAGTAAAATTTTCAACAAAAAAAAATGAATTCTAAACCTGGAGGAATAATGTTTCACCAGAAAGACTAACTTTCAACAAGAAATCTAGTTTTTAAGGTTGTATTGGAGTGAGAGCCAAGTGATCAGAATTCGATGAAACTTTATATACATAAAGTTTATGGTACCTTACGCCACCTTATCAAATTTAGAGAAAATCTTGTCGCTGGGTTTCAAAGTTGAGTAGAAATACATGGGCTCTTATGGCAGCGCGTGGATTTTTCTCTTCTTTACTCTGAAAAAATTATTCGTAGTGATTGGATCCACACGAAAATCAAGTATATTGTAATGTATGCCTCCATAATGTAGTAATCGAAGTTTCAGAATGATTTTATCGGCACGAGAAAAGTTATTCAGGATTCAATTTGCAAATTCACGAAATTCGACACTTGTACTCGAGAACGATGGCAACCTCTTTCATGTCGCACAGTTATACCACAATGAAAACACTAAACCTGGCTCCAGTACAACCTTAACCATATAATTTAACTTTCTATCAAGCTGTTGAATTTTTAAGCCAAAAAGACGAATTCTTAAGAAAATAGTTGAATCCTCAACTGAAACAAAATAATCTTCGATTAAACAGTTGCATTTTCATCAAAAAAGGATAAATTTTAAATCAAGGAGATAACCTCCTTACTAAAAGTATGATTCACCTATAAAAAAAATTAATTTTCAACCAAATAGAAGAATGTTCAACAAAAAATTAATTTTTCCACAAAACAGTTCGACTCTGAACCATAAGAATCCGATTTCCTATCGAAAAAGACAAATTTTCAGTCAAATACATTGATTTTCGAACTAATAAATAGATTTTTGTTAGAAAATAAACGAATTCTAAACCAAAGAAATGAATTTTTGACCAAACAAATACAATTTTGTCAACGAAAAAGTGTAATCCTGAAACAAAACAATTTAATTGTCAACCAAACAGTTGCATTTTCAACCCAAAGGAATGAATGTTCAGCCAAGAAGATCAACTTCCTACGAAAAAGACGATTTTCTAACCAAATACATGAATTTGAAACCAAAAGCATTAATTTTCGAACAAATAGTTGAATTTTCAGATTTAACGATATTTTTTGAACTAGATAGTTAACTTTCTGATGAAAATGTTATTTCTTTACCAAAATTAAAAAGAATTTCCAAAAAAACAGTTGGATCCCCGACCAAATTAGGTTGACTCGTAGCCGGACAGTTGCATCTTTTACCAGAAAGGATGAATTTTCAATCAAGAAGGTTAGCTTTCTATTATAAAGACGATTTTTTAACAAGATGGTATGATTTTTACCAGAACAGATTACCTTCCTATCAAAAAATGTAAATTTTCAACCAGAAATGGAATAGTTAAATATTTAGTTAGAAAAATAAATTCCTCAATCAGAAAATATCGAAAGTCAAATTCCTAACCAAAGAAATGGAGTTTTTTGGTGGAATATTGCAACTTCAGATAAAAAACAAAATAATTTGTCAACCTAAGACTTGAACACTTAACCGGATAGTTGTATCTGTAATATAAAAAAAGTATTTTTCATTGAAAAATATCAGTTTTCTACAAGAAGACGTTTATGGATGTCCCTTCAGCTCAGGCCAACGAAAATGTACGAAAATATTAAATTACGTACAAAGATGGGGGGAAGGGGGTAGAAATATTTTATCACGGTTTGTTACATGGAGGAGGGGTCGTTAAGAAGTCCTCTAATCCGTTAAGTAATTTAAGTATAGTCCCCAGGCGCGTCGGAGCCGTGTGGGCTGGGTGGGCTTGAGCCCACCCATCAAAATTTCAACTACTTACAATTTTATAATTCTAAGCTTTTTTTGGATTTGAAATTCATTTTCTATTTGGTGAGCCCACCCATGAAAATATTCGTTCCGACGCGGCTGATAGTTTCTTATAGCATCATATTTCTTTCTTTGAAAAGGAAACAAGAATTTCAAAGCGCACATTGCATTTGTCCAATTTTGCGAATTTTGTCCCACTCTAATAGGCACTTACCAAATTCAAAAAACCATTTTCTTCTAATGCATGGGGCATTTCATAAGTGAAAAATAGCTCTTCAATGAAGTTACATGCCAATTCACGGAGGAAAATGCCACTGAAGGAAAGAGGGATTGAAGATAAATGAAGAGATTTGAGTTTCTTCATGTTTGCAAATAAAGTGGACCAATCTTCTTCACTGTCACAAAAAGAGCCCATTATAATGCCAATTTTTTCGATTCTATGACAATGACGCATTAGTAATGGTACAATTTTATGTTCGCAATTAGTACAGTGATTTTCGTTCGAACAGTCAAGATCAAATAAATCACTGTTTGTAATATCGAATTCCTGAATATTATCACAAGATGTAAGAATATTGCAAATATCTCGAAATCCTATCGGAGTTGAAAGCCTTATACGGTATCTCTCGTCTTCTATATGAGGAATGTCGATAGCAGTTATATATTTTGCACTGAGTCTCATCACCTTGCGAAAAGTCTTCTTGTTTATGATAGAACATGATCCCCAGGTATTTTTATGAAAATCAAGCCTTTTAATATTGCTCCACGAATTTCGGCTCAGTAGTGTCCATCTTTTGCAGACTGTGTAAAGAAATGATTAATTAATTTTTTCATAAATTTGCTATGTAATTTCTGTCGTTAATCCTACATGTGGTCGAGAAAAAATTGCACAACACAATAAGTTATTATGAGGTATTAAATTTCCACAAAAAACCAATGTTGAAAAATCGTTTGTTCATCTTTTTTGACATATTACATCTAGGGTTGAAATATTTTCTAAAACTGGATCGTATATTTTCTATATTCAAATTAAGCATAAAGTTGGAATTTTCGCGCCCTTTTCCATGGAAAAAATTCAGCACCATTAGAGTAGCGTAGGGTGATTTGCGAGCTGGATTCGGCCCTGGCATTATAAAAACTAACCTCAATCGTATTTTTGATAGTTCCAGTAGTTCAACTGTTCAAGAGATTTAAATAAATGTTTGAGTTTCGATTAATAAAAAAGAACGTGTTGAAAATTTAAACTTTCAGGGGCGCCATTTATATAATTTCTGAAAGTTGCATTACTCGGAAACTGATGAACTCATTAGTGAACTTCATGAAAAATGTCAATGATTGTAGATTTAACATACCTTTTTCTATTGTGAGTCTGTCAATTATGGGTAGATGATGAAAAATTAATATGAGGCAGTCGTCGTTTAGTGTATCCATTTCAAAAAGTAAGGATATGAGAACAAATTTATGTAGCGCCGTGTTTTCGGAAAAACACCATTTTGGGAAGAGTGTACGCTAGGTGTATGCCTAATTTAAAATTCTGAATATTATCTTTCAAGTTTCAAGAAGGCTTCTGGGATACTTGTAAGCTTTTATATTCTTCTTTTTTACATGTTTTGAAGTGAAAATGTGATAATTTTCGCTGTATATTGTTAATGTTCCAATTCATAAATTAGGAATGTTTCTGTTTTAAATTGGGTAATTCCCTATGCGAAAACAAAAACAGAATCTACGCAATAAAATGTAGCAAACAGGAGCGGTCCAGTAAAATATGGGGAGAGGGGGGGGGGCTTCAAAATGAGTGAAAAAAGTACACCTTATGCACATCTTACCGTGCTAATCTCGAAAACGTTTTTGAAAAGTTTTGTTTACTTGAGTCTCGAAAATTAGTGGAAGTATTCAACATTTTTCTTACAAAAAATTCCAAACGGTTTTGGTCCGCCGGAAAACGCTGCAAATCGTTTGTTTGTTATTCGAGTATACTTGCGTTTCCCCCCAAGAATATCAGTTTGGAAAAGCAAATAGTAACCAATCCTGCAAAAACCTCTTTCGTTCATTGAAATTTTCTTTCTCATTCTTATTACTTCAGGAAAAATATAATGCTTCTTGGTAAAATGATGGTTATTCGAAAAAATGTATAATTCATTGATAATTCAAAATTCATTGATTAATTTTTATTAATAATATTTACCAAAGAGGGAAGGGGGAACTTTTGGGGTATTTTGCGGGTATCATCTATACTCCAGCGATTTGTAACTCTTTATTCTTCAACCTCAAATTGGTAAATCTGAATTGTAAAAATGTTGTCTTCTACAGTTTCGATAGGACTTTTCACGCCCTTTTAACTGATCATACGTATTCGTTAAGAGAACAAGTTTCACCAAAGATATTATGTTTCACTGTGTTTCCATTTTTGACCATTTTTCGTACTTTCTCAGTCTTGAAATAGAATACTGAACTCTTCCCCCTTGCAGACCTTGAGGTTCGAAAATGAGCCAAAAATTGCCTATTCACGAAAATAAGCCTTGAGTTTTTTTTGAGGGTGCAATTCGTCTTGAAGATTTGAAACTTTTTGAAGGATGTTCTCTATTCGCTGCGGATTTAACCTTGAACCGATACCGGATATGACTGTTAGCGCTGGGAGCGTCAGAAATACGAAATTCTCGTTGGACAGGACGCGGTGATAATGTGGTATTATTTTAGATTCTTTTTATGGAAACGAAAATATGAATAGAATAAGCGGATGAATGTATTTACCATTTTCAAAGATCTAGTTAAAAAATAAGTTTGAATAGAAGCATGCTGTAGTTCTAAGATTATGAATACACACCAATATTCTTTGAGCCGGTATAAACATAACCTCAAAATGTTTATTTATTTTGACAGCTCATTATGAATATCGTAATAAAAACTGGATTTTCTTCAATAAAGCATGAGATTGATTATCATGAAGAACTATTGAAGAAGTTACGGCTTTATCCATAATACATGTTATTGGAATAGAGGAAATTCGAACGAACGGTATAAGTGAAAAAGTAAAACATGAAAATTCAAAATTCTGACAAATGAAAATTCAAGAAATTATTCTGTTACTCAGGTATTCATTCGAAATAATTCAATTCCCATCTGTTCTGAGTTCCAACATGTCATTTTAGACTTTAAAGTTCAGTTCAGCTAATTTTCAACGCTTCATTCAGAAGTACCTATTATTAATTCTTAGAATTCCAATAAAACTGGAGGACGATTTCGAGATATTTCATAAAAATGAAACAAAAGAATAAAACATGATCGCTATGATTCAAATTTTCAAAAATTTTATTATTTCGAGCCTCCACTTCTAAAAGTTTTTTTTTGGGATTAAAACCAAACAATTTAGAATATATAATGAGATTTTTGATGAAAATATTTATTTATGAGATTTTTCACGTTTAAATTTTGAACTGTTTTCTATTTAAGAGGATTCATAATAATAATAAATAATAATTTAATTAGATATAAATTGTAGAATTACAAATAGAATTGTTACATACAATTCAGAAGTAACATAAAAATACAAAGTTGGAACTTATTGAGAGATTGTAATTTAAAAGAGATCAAAATTGTACGGACAATTCAACATTTGTAGCTTCAAATTTATTTCGCATATTGATGATTTATTTCACTTGTATGACACACACTAGCACGTATAATTTTTTTTCAATTTATATTTTTTTAAATTTTCAATTCTTTTCATTCTTTTTTTTTGTTTTGAATTGATTGTATATTACGGATATTTGTCATAATTTCATATAAACATTCATTCCAAACTTCTTTTAGGAAACTTATTGTTATCTATGAATTATTTTTTTATATCATGAAAAATTCAAATGGATTTTAAATATTTGAAATTCCGCCTATATATCTGGGAATAAATTATGGAAACTGGAAGGTCCTTTATCTCCTATAAAATATATTTTTCTTCATTAATATAATGATATTGGCAAAGAAAACTTCTACCGCGGGCAAACAGGCACTGCTGTATGAAAACAAACATGGCTGCCACAGGGCTTTGGCATGCATATCATTAGCATGGGTCTTACTACGTTTATTTGAATAGTGTTTTTTAAGCGTGATGAAAATTTTTCTACTTTCTTTAAAAAGATAGTGTTGGTATGTTGTTGCAACGCCATAATCTAGGAACATGATTGAAGATGAAAGATCAATTAATTCTGGTTTTTATAATTGTGTGCGACATGACTTACAAAGAAGAGGATATTATATTTTCACTGTGCTTTTCACAATATAATATATTATCTCCATAAACTTTTCAGGCGCTTTTAACTAATTATTCCGACAAACAATCAATTAGTATCGCGTTAAATCAAGTTCAGCACGCATGTAAACAATGCTGTGCGAAGTCTCGCGGCAGCTATCTTGGTTGTTTCGCTAGACGGCCGTCAGGTATCGCAATGCAAGTTCAAAGTCCCCATACAAATATCTACATAAACTGTGTCATTCTTACTTTTTTTTTTGTACCATTAGGCCATAGTCCCTTTCGGGGTAAGCGTAACTCGTTAAGAGTTGTATTTGGTTGAGTTGAATGCACGGGAGGACACAGTCTCCCGCCAACATGCCAAAAGCACGCGATATTCCCGGACAGTCACCCATCCAAGTACTAATCGCGCCCAACGCTGCCTAACTTCAGTGATCATACGGGAACTAGTTTTTTGAGCGTGGCATGGCCGTTAACTTCATTTATACATTTCTTTCGAAGAAACAAAGATTTGAGACAATACACAATGCGAAAATATTATTATGAAGCGATATAAAATTTGATAATCAAATATAACGTATTATTAACATTTGGTTTGTTGCGTTTTGACTAGTTTGGCTCAGAACATTTGTTTTTCTTCTTCGAAATCGTCAGGCAATGGAAAAGTTGTTATTATTATATAAATCAGAAAGTTGTAATGATATGTTGAAGCTCTCCTCCGGGCTATGTAACGAATTTCGCTCTTTTAATGCATTTCATGATATGAAAAAAATTATTTTATATTGAGAACAAATATATCTGAGTGAGACTCATTTATGACTAGAAATCATAAAACAAAGAATACGCAATAATTTAGATACACTAAATTAGCTTGAATTAACGAAAATATCAAGTTCCATCGAAATATTGAATTAATGATGAGCTCGATATTTTTATCAATTGTAGGCAATCTAGTCTATATTGCATTTTTTGTATTCTATTTCATTTTGATTTATGATAATGAAATAGAGACTCACCTAGTCATTTATATTATTATTATTATTATACCATTAAGCCAAATCCCTTTCGGGGTGGGCTTAACTCATTAAATTTACAATAACCTTCACCAGGTTTTCTGGCGTAAATAGTGCACATAAAAATAACCAAATTCCCTTTAAAAGTCGAGAAAAGACCATATAGCAATACAATTTTCCAACATCTGATTCCAGTTATTTGATTTTGATGGAAAAGAACCGAAGTCAGGTGTACCGTTGGAATGAAATCTTCAAAATTAACATGCGTAAATTGCTGGTCATTTATCGGTTTATAAAAATCAAAACGTTCCAAAACTTCCATACTGAAAAATATAAAAAAGAATTTTGAAATCATATAGAATTCTGATTTGGAACAAGCATTTTTTGGAATCTAACAAAGCAGATTTTGTGGGGATCTTTAAAATCTCCAGACGTTACTAAAGTATGCTAGAACATCTGGAGTCACTTGGTATCAACAAAATTAATTTGATTCTATATGAATCCTTGTATCTCTTCCAGCCTTTTTTGCAGTTTTTCCTCTTCGTTTGAAGTGATACACCGAATCCCATGGTTGAAGACTAATTAAAATCAAAGCCTCGACTAGCTAGGAAAGCTTCAAAAGCTCTTTGATTAAGAGGTCGTGGAAATATAAAGAAATTGAATCTTGAATGACTGTTGATTGTCCTTGTTTGCTTCCTTGTCGAAGGAAAAAACTGAAAAACCAAACTGTATGAGGAGGAAATCCATGGAACCGGATCTTTTTTCTGAATATTACTGTGAAGGCGTGCCAAAATCTGTGGCATCTGGTCCTGTATTCAATCTAGTAAACTCCGTATCGATGGATAAAAACAAGGCTCCTCCAAGTTCTGATAACACTTCTTGAAAATCAGGTATACAGTTATTTTACTTCCATAATTATAACTTATGGAAAGCCTATATTTTTATTTTATGTTGGGGTTATACTTCTATCAATTAGAGATAACACAAGACAATACACAAATGTATTTATAATAAAAATATTCAGTTTAATGAAAAATAGATTGTGAACATTTAACACTCATCCAACGAGTGCTGCCGCATACCGCCAAAAGAGGCGCTACGGTGCTTCGGTCACCGGTCCGAGTAGACATCTCGCAAATTTGAGAATTAGAGCATTGTTAAAAATGATTTGTAAAATCGTGGAAAATACTTCTAATATTCATTGTAACTAAATTTGGAAGAGAACTGGAGGCGGACTGTCAGCAAAGAATATTTTGGTTCGAAATTGTTTATTTAACAATAGTTAGTTAGATTTTTATGTTTTGGATTCCTCTTCAGGTAAACAATGCAATTCGCATATAATCCTAATGTTTTGGGGCGCCTTTTATTGTTTGCAATATTTTCTACAAATTTTGTTCGTACTTTTTTATGTGAGAGATTCCATATGAGGAAAAAATTTTTTTCATGAGATTAACAGTTGTATACTCTCATAATTTAAAGAATTGAGAACTGGGTCACTAAGAAAAAGCAAAAACATTAAACTCTGAATAACTATTGTTAAATAAACATGTATTACCAGCTTTCTTTTCATTTCAAAATTTCTTAAGAGTAGAGTTCCGGAAATTCTATAATTATTATTATTATTAAACCATTAAGCCAAATCCCTTGTGGGGTAAGCGTAACTCGTTCGGTTCCAGCCCCGCTCTACTACTGGAAAATAGAGGATTGATGTAGAAGGATTGGAAAGTGGAATTGACATGGGAAATTTTGAATAAGGGATGTGTATGAGAATGAAGCAGGGATATGTTAGATCAGTCTTAGGATTCATTGCGTATTTTTTGCGAACAAAAAGAAGCTGCTTTCATTTTTTAATGGAGATGCGGGATTTTTAGTAAACAGAGACTTTAATTGAATTGTTAAGCAGAGTGACTATACGCAAAGCTACTTCGGCAACATAAGTGGTAAGGCCTGATTAAATCAATACACAGAAAAAGTGAGTCCAGCCTGTTTCTGCTTTCAAACGACACACCCGTCCTGTGCAACATCGCTCCGACACGAGTCGCTTCCTGATCTCTCTAGCAAACACCCCGTGCAAAGATTTTCGCGAAGCCATTAAAATAATCCACACAGCGATATCCTTACACGGGCCAATTAGTATCCAAAATCATTCGTTTCAGGCTTTACACTTTTTCTTACATACAATTGCCCGCCAAACATCCCTATCTTGACATACTATGGAAAATTGTCATTTTTCGCTTTGAAATTCGTTTGGAAAATAATTTCTTGGTTAAAAATTAATATTTTATATTTGGATAAGATCGTTGCCAACTCAAGCAATTAGGCTAACTTTGGAATGTTCATTTCATTTGTGTTAAGATTAGGATGGAAAAAAACTCACAAAAAAATGCCAGCGTAATAAGCAAATAGTCATTTAAACCTTAGATTGTTCCACGCAAATACGCTAAAAACCAGTGATCTGAAAATTTTGTTTTGCTTTGCAGACTTGTGGAAACTTAAATATAGGAACTCTACATCTATAAAGGTATTTAAGGACAGGTCATCATGGGTCCAAGTTAGTTCGTCTGAAACCTCGGTCAGTTGTAAACCTCATTTGAATTGTATACTTGTTACTAAATACATTCTTGTACCTGTACTTTACAAAGTGTTTCTTATTTGAAACAATCAATAAACTCTAATAGACTGGAGGAAATAAAAAAAAGTACTGATTTTGGAACAAAATGAAAAAGATTGAAGTTCAGAACACAATTTTTTTTGAGGATGAGATGTACGAAATATGAAAAATTTCATGTAGATTCTTCAAACATTTAAGAATCCATTCCCGTATACAAATTGGAAACTATTTTTAAATTGTTGGCTTACATTGGAAAATATAGAAGCATACTATTTTCTGTACTAATCAAGAAATTGAAGTCATTCAAACTCCAAACTGTTACGTAAACTGTTACTGAACTGTTTGTAAAAAATGGTAAATTTGTGAAAGAATTTGTGTGAAAATTTTGAATTAATCTGCTTTGCTTAAACGAGTGTCAAATAAAATAATTTTATTCATTGTTGAAAATTTAACTTTTCTGTTGGAAATGAATGTTTTTTTACTTGGAATCTTAAGAGTTCTATGTTGTTGTCGGGTATCCTTCCCCTATTTTCGTGGAAAACCACCCTATTTTCACTGCATCGAAATAATTTTTGACTTTTTAATACTTTAGATAACTATGCTTGTTTTTTTTTTGTTTTCTTACAGGCTTCTATCAAATGAAATAAAGAAAAGTAATTATTTGAAGTTAGAGCAGGGTCTGGTGGTTTTTTATATACTCTGAACGCAGTCTCAACAATGCATCAGAGCCCACTGAACAATTGTATCTAAAATTAATATGAATTGTATTGTTATGATATAAATAAATCCAAAGGAAGTTTCTTAAACATTTTTTTTTAAATTCTGGAACCGATTTGAAGCGTTAATTCTAAATCACTCTCCCTTTTTTTTACACCTGTCGAACTGAAAATTTTTCTATTTTGATACAAGACTATTTCTTACTCATTTTATAATATATCGATACGAATCTTTTAAACATTAAAATTGTTGCTTCTGAAACATTTTACTAACAATGATCTATCAATTAGGCAATGAATTGAAAATTCTGAAATTACGGTTTATTTTTGCTGGAGTTCTATTAGTAAATCAAAATTTATTCGATATTCCTGGCTGATATTCAATCCCATTGAAAATGCTTCGCATATTGACTTGGAATCTTAAGCGTTTCATATTGATGTCGAATATTGTTCCTCTATTTCCGTGAATAATAACTCTTTTGTCCCCTATATTGAAAGCATTTTGTGCTGTGCAATATATTTCAAATAATTATGCTGGTATATTTTTTGTACATATATATTGTTCGTATTTCGGACGTCATCCCGGGGGTTTCAAGCTTTGTGTGATGATCTGTGGCGAAGAAAGGGAGGGATGGAAAAAATTTTCAAAATAGCGTGACACAGTTTTTGAACAGCCCATAACCTTCACTGGTCCACTTTGAGCGAGTGTTTTGTAAGGAATTATTCTTCTTGGGTAAATAATCTTATATTTTTGTAGCATATCGAGCTGATTGGTTCAAAATTTTTCCTAATTCTTGAGTTCCTCCCGCCTCCCCATGCAAGCATATTTGAGCGTTACGAATATACAGCTATGTAGACAACGTTGAAAACCTCCTCCCCCCTCCCTTCCAGAATGCTTACGTAATACTTGAATAGATCTTTAACAGTTTTTTTTTCTTTTTTTTTTTTGTTGAAGATTAATTGATCGAACTGCAAATTTCACTATTCTATTATTTGTTTGAAAATGATCTCTTTTAGCTAAAAGTTCAACTAATTGATTGAAAATACATCCGGGTCGAAATTTCAACTGTGTTGTAGAGGATCCCGGATTTTCAAATTGAAAATCCAACTATTCTATTGAAAATTCTCTAATGGTCGTGAAAAATGAACTGATTGGTTGAATTCTCAACTGTTTTGTAGAAAATTCCTATTTTTCTTTCGAAATATCAATGATTTCGTCGAAACCTCAAATTTTTTTCTCCAAAAAATATATTATTTCTGTAGAAAAGCAAGCTAATTGGTTCAACATTTGGTTAGTGGCTATCCAAGAAATACGTAAGCATCATTGACCAAATCCTCGATTTCTTTACCCTCCCCTTGTAAGCTTATTAGGTTTTACGAATATACAGCTATAGGCATCACTGTAGACCCCCCTCCCCCCATCAATCAGAATGCTTATTGCTTACATAATGCTTGAATAGACCCCTAAAAGTTTTTTTAGTGTTTTTTGGTTGTCGTTGTCCTCGCCGTTGGTGCCTGTATACTCCTTATCTTTTGAAAGACTATTCGGATTGGATTGCATTTTAATTGCATTGAGCCCTACAAGGTCGTGAATACAAGTTTTTGAATTTTTTCAAAAAATCGAAAATTCCAATTTTGATCGCACAAAAAAAAAAATGAAAAATAATCTGTGAACTCGATAACTTTCGAATGAATAATCATATTCGATCGTGCTTTGGCACCCATTCCCAGGGACCAAAAAGACAGGTCAAGTTCGTTAACCAGCGATTTTGGATAAAAAATGAGAGAGGGGGAGCATTTTGGAAATTTTTTTGGACTTTTTTTTCCATGATTAAAAAATTGTAAGTACAGTTTCTTGTAGTTGATGAAGAATGAAACAATTTAGCCTTACGAGTTTTTGATTAAAACAAAATTTTAAGAGTTGTGGCATTTTCAAAATTCAAAAATATAAACGAAAATGAGAATTTTTAGCCAAATAAAGCAAGATTGAAAAAAAAGTCAGGGAGAAAAAATGTTTTTTCAAGAAAGCCCTAAAAGATGGTGAATACAACTTTTTGAATTTCCTCAAAAAATCAAAATTCCAATTTTGATTGCACAAAAAATAATGGAAAATGATCTGTGAAATCGATAACTTTCGAAAGAATGATCATATTCGATAGTGCTTTGGCACCCACTTTGAGGAACCAAAGAGGCAGGTCAAGTTCGTTAGCCAGCTATTTCGGATCGAAAATGAAAGAGGGGGAGCATTTTGAAAATTTTTTTGGATTTTTTTTCCAAGACTCAAAAATCGTAAGTACGGTTCCTTGTAGTAGGTAAAAAGTGAAACAATTTATACAAATGATTTTTTTTTCGCAAAAACAAAATTGTCAGAGTTGTGGCATTTTTAAAATTCGAAAATATAAACGAAAATGAGAATTTTTAGCCAAATAAAGCAAGATTGAAAAAAAAGTCAGGAAAAAAAATGTTTTTTCAAGAGAGCCCTAAAAGATGGTGAATACAACTTTTTGAATTTCCTCAAAAAATCAAAATTCCAATTTTGATTGCACAAAAAATAATGGAAAATGATCTGTGAAATCGATAACTTTCGAAAGAATGATCATATTCGATAGTGCTTTGGCACCCACTTTGAGGAACCAAAGAGGCAGGTCAAGTTTGTTAGCCAGCTATTTTGGATCGAATATAAAAAAGGAGGAGCATTTTGAAAATTTTTTGATTTTCTTTTCCAAGACTCAAAAATCGTAAGTACGGTTTCTTGTAGTAGGTAAGAAGTGAAACAATTTATACTAATGATTTTTTTTCCAAAAACAAAATTGTCAGAGTTGTGGCATTTTTAAAATTCGAAAATATAAACGAAAATGAGAATTTTTAGCCAAACCACGCAAGATA
>WSXT02173702.1:0-22358 GCA_011762715.2 Neuroterus valhalla | reverse complement strand
AAGTGACCGGGATAAGCTTAACCTTTTTTTCTGTGCTAATTTTAATAAAGACTTTTTTTTTTTTCAATTCCAAAAAATTCCACGGCCCCCCCCCCCCCCCTCTCATTAAAAATTAAAATTCATTTCTCAAATTCGCATACTGAGGATAATGCATATATTGTTCTTAGTTATTATTATAGATTATTATATTAAACAGTTATTTAAGAAAAAGTATATATAGATATTTTTTTTTTTATTAACATACAACAAAATATCCACTTATTGTAAGTGTGTAGAGAAGTGTCATCAGCATTAAAAAAATTTTCTAGAATCAAAATTTGAGAAAATTTTACTTTTGTTCCTATTAACAGGGATCACAGTCTGTCTCCCTTTTTATCTGATCCTTTTTTTCTCTTTTTCCCTTTAAATTTGTCTATTCCTCTAAAACATCTTAAATCGAGAAATTGGGTATAATTTCGAAATTTAAAAAACTGTAAATGTCAACACTTTAAGATCGAGAACTCTGGCCCAATTTTCCTTTTCTTCACTAAGTTACGTTTCATTTTTCAAGAATCATCAACAGAAACTTAAGGCATTCGAAAACAAGACGCTTTACAGGGAAATCCAAACAAAAGAAACTGTTATCTTGAACGTACCAGTTGAATTTGAAACAAAGTGATTACATTTGTTATACAAAAAAAATGAATTCTCAACCAAATAATTGCATTTTAAACTAATGAATATGAATCGTGTTTAAGCGAAAAAATACTTATTTTTCGGAAAAAAGTAACATTTTCCATAAAAAGAAAGAATATTAATTCTCAAAGAAGTAGTTCAGCTTGCAACCAAGCAGTTTCATTCCCAACCAAATTATTAAATTTGTGAAAAAAATTAGAATTTTGTAACTAACCCAGCAAAGAGAATTTTCCGTAGAGTTTTGAACGTTGCCCTGGAAATATGAATTTTTAAATCAAGAAGAATAATTTTCTTCAAAAAAAGAATAACTTGCAACAAAATACATGCATTTTTAACCAGAAACGATAAATTTCCAATCGAGAATGAAATAGTAAAAATTTTAAGTGATAAAATTTCAAAATACTATATTTTCAATAAAAATCTCATTTTTCGATAAAAAAATTAAACTGTGCCAAAAAAATTAATGAGTTTTTAAAGAAGAAGTTCAGCTTTTAACCGCAAGTATAGTTGAATCCTTAAACAAATTGATAAATTTATTAACAAAAAGATCAATTTTCAACCAAACGGTTGCATTTTCAACGAAAAAATATTATTTTTCTCTCAAGAGACTAATTGTAAACCAAAAATTATTTCCTTGTCAAGAAGAGAGGAAAATATCAATCAAGTTGATGAACTTTGAAGAATAAACAGAGAATTTATAGCAAACATTTGAAATTTACACTGAAAATATGAATATCCTACCAAAGAAAGAAATTTTATCAAAAATCATAAATAAAGTCGAAACAAGTATCGTCTTAGGACCTGCATGTGTAAATGTATTAGAAAAAGATTCTTAACCATTATTATTATGTACTTTTATTTTTATTGCGAAACTGAGGTTGAAAAAACCCTGGATATTGAATAACCTCATTTTTGCAATGAAAATATAATTAAATGCTCGTAATTGTTGAATAACAGTTTTATAAATGGATGTTTAAAATAATTATTTGAAGCAATAACTAATGACGGCCAAATTACAATTTTTCTTAATTGATTAAAAAATTTATTTATGCCTAAATGCTTGAAAAAATGTTATTTAACCATTATTATAATGGTCTTATATTTTCATTGCAAAAATAAGGTTCATAAAATCCTTTGTTTTGATTAACCTTTGTTTTGTAACAAATATATAAGTGCATGCTAATAATTGAGGTTAAAAATTAGATTTAAAAAATCCTGGATATTAATTAGCCTCATTTTTGCAATGAAAATATAATTAAATTCTAATAATTGTTGAATAACAGTTTCATAAATGAATGTTTAAAATAATTATTTAAAGCAATAACTAATGACGGCCAAATTACAATTTTTCTTAATTGATTAACAAAAATTTTTATGCGTAAATGCTAAAAAAATGTTTCTTAACCATTAATGTAATATTCCTATATTTTCATTGCAAAAATAATGTTCATGAAATTCTTAATTTTGATTAACCTTTGTTTTGTAACAAATATATGAGTGCATGATAATAATTGAGGTAAAAAAAAGGTTGAAAAATCCTGGATATTAATTAGCCTCATTTTTGCAATAAAAATATTAAATGCTAATAATTGTTGAATAACAGTTTCATTATTGAATGTTTAAAATAATTATTTGAAGCAATAACTAATGACGGCCAAATTACAATTTTCATTAATTAATTTTAAAAAAAATTTTATGCGCAAATGCTGAAAAAATATTATTTAACCAATTATATCATGTTTTTATATTTTCATTGCCAAAAAAGGTTAATAAAATCCCTAATTTTTATTAACATTTTTTTTCAACAAAAATATGAGTGCGTGTTAATAATTGCTGGATAACATTTTATAAATTGATTTTCAATGCAATTGATTATAGCAGTAACTAATGACGGACACTAATTTTTTTCTCATTCCGAATTTTCTCCCATAAAAAAATTACCTATTCCAAGTTACAATTTTTCTCAAATGATTAAAAAAATCATTTTCATGTGTTAATGTATTGAAAAAAATGTAATCCAACCATTACTATAATGCACTTATATTTCCGCAATAAAAATATAATTACATGCTTAGAATTTCTGAATAATAGTTTCAATAATAAATGTGTAACGTAATTGTTGGAAGCAAAAATGAATGAAGGCCACTGATTTGTTTTTCAATCCGAATTTTCTCCAAAAAAAAAAAACCTTTTTCAGAGGACAATGTTTCTAAATAGATTCAAAAGTGGTAATGTTTTAAGAATTATATTATTCAACCATTAACATTGAAATTAAGAAATCGATGAACCTTATTTTTGCAATAAAAATATGCGTACATATTATTAATGGAAATTTCCCGCCGAAAAATTTAAAAGCTATGGCCACGTGACAAAATCTCGAACAAATTGGCCTATCGACGAGTGTCGTGAAGTTGTCCATAATCGAAACGGTATAAAGAAAGAAAGGGAGTGACGTATAGTGGTGATGACGAAGATGGTGTCTGATGGTGTCGCTCGACATCGCCAGAGACAGTACTTATACGACTCCGATTAACATTAGCTCTTATAGATTGAAGCGTGACGTGAAATATCGTAAACTATCGTGCTGAAATAATGACTAAAGGTTGACTAATAATGAATAAAGGTTGAAAAACGGCTCGTAGGAAAATGGAATATCAACCCACGCCTAGTCCCGTTCGAGTTTTGACAGGTGAGAGTTAAGTGTGAGTGCGTGATGTTGATCTAGGTGTCAAAACGTCATTAATTCAAACAAATTCCTCTCTCCGCTCACCCACGTATCTGAAAAAAAGAAACTTGCAATTGCGTTCCTCGTTATGGTCAGGGAAAAAATTGGACTTTGAGAAAAAATCGACGTTGGAAAATGTGTGACAGTCATTTCACAAGTACTTGTTATTTACGCTTCCCCGTTTTGATTTTTCACTTTCTCTCGACAATCCTAACGCGGTATCGATTTTCAAACCTGTAACTCGACGATCGTGTCTATGCAAAACGGAGGAAAGATCCAGAAAGGTTATGTAAATAATGGGCGTTAGAGCATTTTATTTACTTTATCATTCTATTATTTAGTCTGCTATACTCTCTTGGTAATGATTTTTAGTTTATAGGGTAATGAGTTTTAGTTCTTAAGTCATTTTTCAGTTAAGATTTTTATTTTTGTCTTAGGGAAGTTACTTTTGTTTTTGAGTGTAAGACATTATAAAGTACTTTTGATCAATGATGGTTATAATTTCAGTTTCGAACTTTATACATATTATTAGTTAACTAAAGCAACCGCGACTCCGTCCGGGAGTTTTGACGGTCCTTCTTCCAAATTCTAAAGAATGTTTGTATTGACACTTCCTCTGTGCGGTAGCAATAGGTAATGATTCCGAAGATCCATATCCTAGTCTCTCGGATTACCATGATTACGAACCAAATTTGGAATTTGATGACACGGAACTCCAAGCCACTTCTGCCAATGGTAAGGAACTCTTTAATCATTAACCTACTGAATGAGTAGATAAATAAAAAAATCATTCGAAATGTCTATCCAAAGTTTGGTACCATAAAATTGATTCGCAAAACGAAGAGATTGAGTAAAATGTAATTCTAGGATATTCTTTCTCCTATAAGTTTATTGTCAAATTAAAAAAATCTGATTGTCCTTTGTGATTGTTGATTGGTACAGTCAAGAATTAAGTCTCAATTTTTCCTTTTTTACAAAGCTTCAATTCATTCTTCAAGAATCAAATAGTAATTACGGAAATTAGAAAACAATACGTTTGTAAACGAATTCTTTTTGCTGTTACCATTTACAAATATTTCCTGAACGATTTATTTATTGAAATATTCTCACAAGCCAAATTATTCAAAGCACAGAAAAAAAGGAGATTTTATAAGAAAATAAAGATAAAATGAAATTCATTTGGTTACCTTATCAAATTAAATTTTTTATATTTCAAATTCCTAATATCTCAAGTAAAAATTTTGCATTTTTGATCAGTTAAATGAATTTTCTACAGAAAAGAAGAACTTCCAAACATTAATCTGAATTATCCACCAATTAATTAAATTTTAATTCAATTATCATAATTTTTTCAATAGAAAATATGTAGTTAAAACCAAACAAAAAAAAAAGAATTCTTAACAGAAAAGTTGAACCCTGAACCGAAACAGATTAATATTAACTATAAAATTTCATTTTTAAACGACAAAGATGAATTTACTACAAATAGTTGAATTTTTCACACGAAAACATGAATTTTTTGCAAATATGTTATTGTTCAACGGGACTGTTGAATTTTCCACCAAAATAGTTCATTTTTTACCAAAAAACATGTATTTTTAACGAAATAGTTGAATTTTTCACCCAAAAAATAAATTTCCAACCAAAAAGGATTACAATTTAAGAAAAATGGTTGTGTTCCTATTCAAACTGGTAGGTATTCAAATAATATTCAAATCTGTGATCAAAACAGATAAATTTTCAACCGAAAAGATTAATTATTAACTAAATAGTTGAATTTTGAATCAAAAAATTCAATTTTCAATCAAAGAAGACAAATTCTGGATAAAATGAAATAGTCGATATCCTTCAACAAAAAAGATTGTCATTTTAAATGAAAAGATCTTGAGACAAATTTTTAACAAAACAGTTATATTTTTACACGAAATTATGAATATTAAACAAAGAACTTATTTTTTAACCAGAAAGTAGAATTTCCTACCGAAATAGCTTATTTTTAACCAAAACATACGAATTCTCTACGAAATAGTTGAATTTTCATTTATTAAACAAATTCTGAATGAAGAGTGCAGTAGCTGATATTATTTAACAAAAAAATATGTTCATATCAAATGGAAAAAAGCTAAAGCCAACATAAGAATACGAATTTTTAACAAAACAATTAAATTCTTCACACGAAATTATGAATTTCTAACAAAGAAATGCTTTTTAAAGCTGAAAGTAGAATTTTCCACCATAATAGTCGATTTTTAACTAGAAAACACGAATTTCTAACGGAACATTAAATTTTCTACCTCAAAAGACAAAATTTTCAACCATTAAGGATGTCTTTCCAACAAAATTCTTGAATTCTGATCAAAACTGTTAAATAGTCGATAAAATAATTGAATCTGTGATCAAAATAGATTAATTTTCAACTAAAAAAATTAGTTATCAATTATTGGTTGAATTTTAAATGAAAAACTCCAATTTTCAGTCAAATAAGACATATTCTAAATAGAAATGAAATAGTTAATATCTTTCAACAGAGAAGATTGTCATTCAAATAAAGATTTTGAGACAAATTTTTAACAAAACAGTTCCATTTTTACACGAAATTATGAATCTTAAACAAAGAAGTCATTTTTTAACCAGAATGTAGAATTTCCTACCGAAATAGTTCTTTTTTAACCAAAACATACGAATTTTCTACGAAACAGTTGAATTTTTCACCTCAAAAGACAAATTTGTAACCATAATTGAATTTTTAACGAGAACAAAAATTAATTTGTCTGAAAAATAAAATTAATTTTCAAATTAATAGTGGAATTATGAATCCAAAAGTTGAATTTTCATTTATTAAACAAATTCTGAATAAAAAACGCGATAGCTGATAACGTCAACCAAAAAATATGTTTATATAAAATGAAGAGAAGTTAAAGTCAACATGATAATACGAATTTTTCAACAAAACAATTGAATTTTTAACAAGGAAATGATTTTTCAAGCAGAAAGTAGAATTTCCTACCATAATAGTCAATATTTAAACTGAAAACACGAATTTTTAACAAAACATTGAATTTTACACTCCAGAAGACAAAATTTTCAACAATTAAGGATGACCCTACAACAAAATTGTTGAATTCTGATCAAAACTATTGAATATTCGACAAAATAATTGAATGTGTAACAAAAAAGATGAATTTTAAAATAAAAATACTAGTTTTAGCAAAATAGTTGAACTCTAAACAAAAAAGTTGTATTTTGAACAGAAAAATACGAATCCTGAATCAAGAATGAAGTAGTTGGTATCCTTCAAGCAAAAAAGATTTTTGTTTGAAATAGAATAGAATGGTGTTGGAGTCAACCTGAAAAGACGAAGTTTCAATCAAACAGTTGCATTCTTTGCATAAAAATATGAATGTTCAACAGAACAAAACAATTTTTAACTAAATGTTTTAATTTCCTATCAAAACAGATAAAATTCAATCGATTAGTTGAATATTCAATAGAATATGATAAACTCTCAACGAAAAATTGAACAGTGGATATATCAACCAAAAAGTTTTCTATTTTTAATCAAAGAGATGTATCTTCAATCAAAAAAATTTTTTCTAACAGGATACATGAATTTTCAACTAAAGAAATACGTCTTCAAATTCAAACCAAAAGGAAGAATTTTCAACCAAGAAGAAAAAATGTCAAAACTAATCTGTTGAATTTTCAACCCATAAGGACGAATTCTTCACAAAACAGTTGAACTTCGAACGAAAATGATAAATGATTTGCAATCATAAAAGATTTTCTAGTCAACCTCTTCTCAGCTAAATTTTAAACATTTTTTGTTAGCATATTTAGGAAAATAGATAAGAAAAAATTCAAGCAGAAGCATTTTTCAGATTTTCAACAGATTTCTCAAAATTGCATAGCTCAAAAAATGCTTGAAGCTCAGAAATAAGTGAAATCCTTTCCAAAAAAGGCGCTCTTTCGCGCGATGCTCAAGAGATATCCGTATGATATGAAAACCTTAATAATAAATTAAATCTTCTTTCAATCAATTTTTCACCCAGAATTGAACTACTGAACCGCTGGAATTTCCGAGCTATTATTTTGACATTTTCTTGGTGAAATTACCACAATAACCACTGGTATTTTTGTTTCGTTTTTATCGTGATTAATGTTGTGATTTTCTAGACACATTTTTTGCAGTGAAAGTGTAAGAATTATAAATTCAAGAACGAATTTTTTTTTCCTTATGAGTAAAATTTGATTCTCTTATGATTGCTTTTCTTTGTATTACAGCCGCAAAACTTCTGGAAGAAAATTTGGATTTGAGTGCAAGTGGAGTTGGAACGGGAATCGACTACTTAGAGAGTCCAGTGAGCGATGGAACGATCGAGGAAAACTTCGAAGAAGCTTTAGTAGATGCACCTGTTATAGAGACTGGCAAGTGACCTTTGAAGTCTTTGTATCAAATTTTAAATGTCATTGAAGGGCAGCGAATATTGGCTCCGATCCCATTAATCTAATCACGAAAAGCATAACTATCTTCTGAATCCAATAAAAGTGACAATACTAGCAAACTGAAGGAATGATCAGGGTATCGGTAAAATATAAACAGGGTTACGACTTGATCGGGAGATGACCGGGAATTTAATTTAAAAATCGGGAATTTATTTGAGTCAACCTGGACTATTCAAAATTCTACCGAAAAAATCCGAAAAATGACCGCTTTCTTTTTATGAATCAAAAAGATATATTATCATTTGATTCGTGAGAGGAAGAATTTTTTCCATTAAAAGGAAAGCGTTTTTCCAATTTGTTGCTCTGTGAGATTTTTTTAAGCTAACTCAAATTTGATAATCAAATTGATGATAGCCCAAACATACAGAAACAATTAATATCTGAATTTTCTCGAAAAAATGTATTTATCATGTTTTATCTGGTTTTCCTCATTTATCTGACTTGGGACAGGGAATTGCAGAAAATAATTATTTTTATTTATTTTAGGGCATGAAGTTTCAGTGAGGAAGTATAATATTTCACTTGAGACAGGGAATTTCCCACATGGAACGGGAACTATTCAAGTTAATGTATTATAATTCGGATTCAGAAGAGAGGATTTAAAAAACATCGTTCCTCTAATTCAAAATTCGTCACAAGCAGTCTTTAGAGTAGAAATAGTATTCCGAAGAAGAAATATTTCTGAATTACGATAGAAAACTTGCTTAAATTGTTCATTGCAAATTCAAGCTTTTCTAATTAGAAAATCAACTCTTGTTTAAAATTTATACTTGTTTGTTAGGAGTTAAATTTTTATGTTAAAGTTGCATTATTTCGATTCAAAATTTATCTCTGGTGGAAATTGTAACTACTTTCTTAAATATCAATTCATCTTTTTTTGGTGAAAATCCAAGTATTCAGTTGAAAATTGATTTTTGAATTTGAAAATCAAACTATTTCTTTGAGAATTTGTGTCCTTGGAAAATATGCTTTTTTTTGTAGAAAATTAGACTTTATGGTCAAAAATTCATCTTTTTGCTTAAAATACATCTATTCGATTGAAGATCATTATTCCTGAAAATTCATCAGTTTGGTTTGAAATTAATTCCTTCAACTGAAAATTTAACTGTTTCATTCTTATTGTTAGTGGAAAATTGATCTTTTCTTTTTCAAAATGCGACAATTTGGTGAAAGTTTGTCTTTTGGAATTGAAAATTCAATTATTTCGTTGAAACTTCACATATTTTGTTGAAAAGTCGGTTTCTTCCTCAGAAATTCTTCTTTACGGTTAACATTTCAAGCTATACAGTTAAACATTTTTCATTGTAGTCGAACATTAATCTAGTTAAAAACTCTTATGTTTGGTTTATAATCCATTTTTTGAGCCGAAAATGTCATTATTCCATTTATGTTTGAAAAATTTAATTTTTTTAGTTCAAATTTCAACCATTTTGTTGAAAAATTGTATTTTTTGGTTGAAAATTAATTTTTTGTCAAATATTGAACTGTTTCAGTTAACTGATCAGCATTTTAGTTAAAAATTAGTCTTTCTGGCTTAAAATTCAACTACTTCAGTTAAATATTTACAATTTTATTTGATTCTTCATCATTTTGCGTTAAAATGTAGTAATTTGTTCGACAGTTAGTTTTTTTGTTCAAAGTAAGTTTATTTTTGTCATAATTAATTTTTTTAACTGAAAATTCAACTTATACCTATTGAAAATTTCATAGTTCTAGTCGGAAATTCATTTGTTTAGTTAAACATACATTTTTTTCATTTTCAAATCTGAGTATCCAAATTCTCGTTGACAATTTATCTTTTTCATTAAAAGTTGATTTATCTGTTCAAAACTAAACTCCTTCAGTTGAGGATTCTTCGTTTTAGTATAAAACTCTTTTGCTTGATTTTAAATTGTTTTTTTTTCTTTAACTTAAAATGTTACTGCTCAATTTTTCGTGTCGAAGAATTATTTTCTGAGTTCGAAATTCGACCATTTCGTTGAAACATTATATTTTTTCTCATAAAATGATCCTTTTTATTTGTAAATTATCTTCTTGTTTTAAAATTCGCCTTCATGATTGAAAATTGAAGTGCTCTAGTTAAATATTTATCTTTTTATTTAAATGTTCATCTTCTTGATTAAAAAATGAACTAATAGTTGCAAATCCGTTTTTTTTGTTATCAAGAATTGATTTTTCTTGATTATTAGTTTACCTGTCCCGATTTATGAAAAAAAAAATTTTTTTTGTTGTTGAAAATTTGAGTATTTTTTTCAAAATCTACTCATTCTACAATGTTTGATCTGTTGCGTTAAAGAATGTTTAGAATGATTGTCATGAATAAAAATGAATGTTTGCGTTTTGCGACAAATATAAATATGTTACTTCTAGTTGACCGGGAAAATTGAAAAAACTTGACCGTGAAGAAGCGGGAATTAGAAATCGTCCGCCGAATCGCCACCCTGATAAAGTTTGTGGAAATTTGAGTCAGGAGCAAAAACTCGATACTTCCCGGTTTATGAAGCGTTACCGCATTGAGTAATTTTCCCGGCTTTACGAATACTTTGAGCTAAATTCTGTTACCGTTACTGAAAACAGTAACGCGTTCTATTCCCGTTCCTCTTTTGAATTGAAATTTTAATGCATTATTTTTCATTCACAAAAAACGAGAAAGCTTCTTTTTTTAATCGATATTTAAAAAAAGTTATATTTAAAGGTACGTAAAATCATGGTGAGATTTACATTAATAATGTGTATACTGTTATCAGTTTAAACTGTTATTAATTCTAGACCGCGAACTTCGCAGGAACAGAAAATAAAAACTGTACCTTGTCTGTGGGCAAAATTGAAGTGCAACTTATTTGTTTTTATTTCTAAGATAGTATCTCCAGTCTCCTTCCTTATGCGACGAACATTTCTGAATTGCAAATTTTTCTTTGCAATTCTGCTTCCTCAAAGAGGAAGATTTGTATTTTATTTGTTTTTAGCAATATTATACGCGCGCTACACCGCGTAAGAAACATTGCACTGATAATTAATAATATACAAACATGAAGCAAGATTACTTTAATCACAAGTTTTAATTTTATCACTTTGACAGAAAAAAGTATATTTTGAGGAGAATTATGTTTGAAATTTTTTAATTTAGAACATTATTGAATTTTCATTAATTTAATTTTATCGTTTCAAAGATTTGTTTGAGAAACGGGACCTGAAAAAGGGAGAACTACTCGAAACAATTCAGTAACTAATAAAATTATTCAATAAACCAAGCATTGGTTCAATCATTTTAAAACTATGAAATATAAATATTTTTAAATGATACAATCGAAATCATGCAACTTTCAGAATATTTAAAATCATTCTGACTTTTTTTATAAAAGACTATAGGGGGGTTGAAAACTCGACTCATGCTTGAAATGAATAATAATGATAATGATGAAGTAAATCGTCGAATTTCAGTATTCAATCAATAATTGTCATTCCGTTGTACAATTTCGAAGATTCGAAACGGATTCAGAAGAGTTTCATATAATATTATCAATTGGGCATGATTTTGATTTACAATCTATTTCTAAATTTTAATTATTAAAATGAATTTAGCTTCCAATTTCTGAGAATTCGTAAAAAAAAATACAACTTTCAAACATTGAATCTGAAATTTTAGAATGTCTAACGTTCTGAATTTGAAATCATTCAAAATTTCATTATTCTAAAGTAAAATAAAAATGGTCGATTTCGACATTTTTCATTCAAACGCAGTCAATGCCAAATTCGGGGTGTTTGAGTGCTTATCTAAAAATGATAAAATTTCAATTACTTTCAATATGAGATTGCCCTATTTCAAGTTTTAAATTAGAAACTGTTCAATTTGAAGCATTTTACAATTTTGTATTAATTTTAATTTTTGAAGGTTTCTAATAAAAAATGTTCATTTTCAACCTTTTTACCTGAAAATTATAACATTTAAATTCCTTTTTATTTGAAATCGTATCATTTTCGAAATTTAAATTTTCAACTCTTTCAATTCAAAATTACACAATTGGGAATATTAATTTTAGACCCCTAAATAAAATTATACAAACTTAAATGTTTTAGAATAAAGATTTCTTCAAGGCGATATAATCAAATGGTCAATTTGGAATTTTTGAACTTTCACAGATATCAATGCGAACTCATTCCATTTTAGGTTGAAAGACTGAATGCTTTTTGTCATATTTTTAAAATGTTGACTCAAAATTCTATAATTTCAAACATTCAATAAACTTAGAATTATTTGAATTTTGAGGGCTTTTCATTCAGACATGTTTAATTTCAAATACTTTCAATCTCCAATTTTTCCATTTTTAACGCTTTTGGTCGGGAATGGAAACATTCGGAATCTTTCCATTTACAATTGTGCCCTGTTATCTCGATTTGAATCGTCAATTATTTAATCTTGAACGTTTTTCATCCGAGAATTATCCCCAGTCAAATTCTTCCAATTTGAAATTCTCATTTTTTTCTAAATTTTAGTCTAAAATCATTGAATATTAAAAGTTCCTAATTTAGAATTATTCAAAACTTCCTAATTTCATACTTAATTTTAAAATTTTGAGAATTTTCTAGTCCAATTTCTTCAATTTTCAATGAAAAATTGTAATTTTATAGACAATCAACTTAGCGTTCACTTGTTGATTATTATACATATATAAAATAATAATACTGATAATTGGACATACAAAAATTTTCTTTCTTCCTTTTAGCATCTAATATTCTTCCTAATTAATCAATCCCAAAATCAAAAATATTTTTTATGATAGGAAGCAGAAAATATTTAACCTCTTTGAAAATATTTGGAGAGCCTTTTGTTTGGAAATCTTCCATTTCAAACTGTGCATTGTCCAATTATTTTATATCTTCGTGAATGTTTTTTATTCGAGAATTATTCCTATCCAAATTCTTCCAATTTGAAATTCTCATTTTTTTGTAAATTTTAGTCTAAAATTATTGAATATTAAAAGTTCCTAATTTGGAATTATTCAAAACTTCCTAATTTCATACTTAATTTTAAAATGTTGTCAATTTTCTAGTCAAATTTCTTCAACTCTCAAATGAAAAATTGTAATTTTATAGTCATTCAACCTAACCTTATATTAACCTTATATTAACATATATAAATTAATAATACTGATGATTTTTATATATAAAATTTTTCTTTCCTTCTTTCCACATCTAAATGTTCTTCCTAATGGGAAGCACACAATGACCCGGAAATTGTAAGGCATTAACGTTTACGTTACTTTTTTTAAGTAACGCGTCATCATTGCTAAAAAAATGTAACATTTGCCATAACGGGTTCCTGTCAAGCACTGGAAATTATATTTTGAAATAATATATTTTCTTAATTTCTACAGCTGCGGATCTTGCTGCTCTCGACGGAGAGCTTGCTGACGAGGAGGATTACTTAGATATTGCAAGACACGGAATTGTCGAGGTCGTAGGTGACGATAGTGCAGGACGAAGAGTAATCGTAGTATCTGCATGCAAATTACCGCCCGTCAGCAAAGAAGCTTTCAATCACGCAAAACTTCTCAGGTCTGTGAATCAAAATGTCCGATTGCTCCTAATTAATTCTATTAAATAACAAAAGTGTATGTTAGATCTTCAATTAAAATATTGTTGTAAAATGTAATGGATTTCAATCGTATTTTAGGTATCTCACACATACTTTGGACACATTCGTGGAGCAAGATTATAGTTTAGTTTATTTCCACCATGGCCTTACTTCGAAAAACAAGCCACCCTTATCCTGGTTATGGCAAGCCTACAAGGCATTCGACAGGAAATACAAGAAAAATTTAAAAGCCCTGTACTTAGTACATCCGACCAACTTCATCAGGATTGTCTGGCAGATCTTCAAACCAGCAATCAGGTAATTTCAGCTTGTCAATTTTGATTGAAGTTCATAATATCCAAGCGGGTGACACTGCTATAAAGGCCTGTAGAATAAATGTGGCGTGAGATTTGATCAAAACCGCGTGGCGGCGCTGGCTGTACTTTTAGGCCGATAATTCTTCTATAGCATGAGGAAAATTCAAATTTGATTAATTTTAATTATTTAAACATAGGTTTTTTTGCATATATTTATCTTAAAAAATATTTTGTAATATTTCAAATATCCAGTTAATTAATAGGTACTAAGAAAAAGTGAAGAAACAATTATTTTTATGAATATATACGAATACGCTTCTCACAGAATACATGCAATAATTGTACAAAAATATCAAATTCATAGCATCGAAATATGTAAACTATTATAACCATTATAACTATTTCAATTAAATTTCTTCTTAGTTTTGACATTTTTAATGATTAACCAAATTTACACCAAATTCAAACATATTATAAAATTCTATATTTCTCTTCGAATTTGGACGATTTATTTTGCTTCGTTATGTTAAACCTTTAAAAAATGAAGACATGTATAAAAATTAATTATGTTATAAAATTATGTAGAATACTTACAACGATTTTTATCAGAAATAATAGGATTCATAGAATGGACAAATATTATAAAGTTGGAAAATTAAAAAATGTATTTGTAAACAATATTTAACAGCTTAAAATAGAATCTTATTAAGGTACATAATTATTCAGTTATGTAGATAAATAATTATATATTCGATTCAAATAATTTAAAATACATTGGCGAATTTCAAGCATTCGCTCGCTCGCTTCTTCTGCTCAAAATTTGTTTTCTTTAAATCATCGATTTCTACTTTTGTTTGGACAGTTTGGTAATAACTAGAAGTAACATATTCATATTTGTCGCGAAGAGCAAACATTCTTTTTAATTCATGACGTTCATTCTGGACATCCTTCAACAAAAAAGATCAAACGTTGCAAATTAATTTTGAAAAAAAACTATCAAATTTTTCTCGAAAAATACCATTTTTTCATAAAAATTGGAACAGTTAAACCCACAAATTCAATTTTTGACCAGCAGGTAAATACTCAAACAAGAAGATCAATTTTCGAGTAGAAAGATTATTTTCTACGAAAAGGTACAATGTTTCAACAGAATAGTTGAATTTCAAACTGAAAAAATAATCATTTCCATCCAAGAAGGGAAGAGTAATATTTTTAGTCCAAAAAACCAATTTAAAACCAAACCCAATGATAATAATAATAAATCATTTCCAAGTTGTCAACCAAGAAACAAAATGTACAAAAAATATATATATAAGGTGGATTTAAAGAACAACTCAAAGGGCGAGGTACAGCTCACAGCTGCTTTACAACCTAACCCTAACATAAGAGTTTCCAACGAAGGCGAATGATTTCAACTAAAACAGGTCGATTTTCAGGTAGAATAAATTAATTTTTACTCAAAAATCTTTTACTACAACTATGGAAATGTTTCATGCAAATCACATTACTTGGCTTTAATTGAAAATTAGCTCTTGAAATAGCTTCTTTTCAGATTTTAATAACTTTTTCATCATAAGGCACCGTAAAAACTTGCACTTTCTCGAAGCAAGTCGCATAACCCGAATTGCATCCAAAAACAACGCACTTATATCCCATCGATAGCGTTGATTTAGAAGAACCTCGAGAAATTCAACGTCTCAAAAGATTTATTTCTTATTTCTTAGCACAGGAAAGTCAAATAATTCTGTTTGAGTACTCTAAAAAATTAACACTGTTGACACTTTTCACATGTATTTCACGAACTGTCGGCCTAAAAATACAGCCAGCGACGCCACTCGGCGAAATGTCCACCACTTTCATTTTTGACTGTCACCTGTCTGATAATATCACAATATATAGTCAAAATTAATTATGATTCTGATTCCACAGCGCCAAGTTTGGTCGGAAGATGATGTATGTGAATTATTTGGAAGAATTGGCACAGTACATCAACCTCGATCAACTCATCATTCCTCCTCAAGTCATAGAGTAAGTGACTCTTTACCTTTGCAATGAAGAAACCAAAATTATAAATTGAGAAAGAGTTTAACTTTGGAAAATGTTATTTTCTACAGACACGACGAGCAATTAATGATTAAGCACAGAAAGAATTTGCCCCCGAGTCCTGCTCCCAGTGGAATAGCTCCGCCAGTTTGCACAACTCAGTTCGGAGCAAGTCTTCAGTTTATCAAAGAAAATAATGGTGGTGATCCTATACCACCGATCGTACGGCAGTGTGTCGACTTTCTTAAAACTCCAGAAGGTAAAAATCAACAATAAAATGAGTGATACAGAAGAGTGTATAAATACTTTTTTTCTTCTAGTATTGGAGACTGAGGGAATATTCAGAAGATCTGCGAATGTGGCAGTAGTCAAGGAACTACAAGCTCGATGCAATCAAGGATTGCCCATCGATTTTCACAGGGATCCACATATAGCAGCAGTTCTTCTTAAAACCTTCTTACGAGAGCTGGACGAACCTCTCATGACTTACGATCTCTACGACGAAATCACCCAATTTCAGAGTAACATTATCTTTTATTTATCAAAAGACTCTTCATTTTTTTATTTTAATTAATTATGTTCTTAATGTTTCAGCTCTAGCAAAGGACGAAAGACCTCGAAGAGTCAAAATCTTAATTCTCGAGAAACTGCCCCTCGACAATTATCAACTTCTGAAATATATCGTACAGTTCTTGTCGATGGTAAGTTTATATCTTAAAGTAAAAGGTTTCAAGATTTCGATTCATTCTTCAAAAATCATAAGCCTAAATTCAAGACATTGGGAAAAGAGACGCTATGAAAGACATTCTTTCAGATCATAACAATTTTAGATATTTTCTGAACGATTTATTTTGTAATTTTTTTCAAAGCAGGGACAAAAACGTCTTGAATTTTTAATGTTTCGAATTGAAAAAATCGCATTTTCATCATAATTCATGATATTCCAACCACACAGATTATCTTTATACCGTAAAAGAAGGAACTTCAGCCAGTGCATAAGTTTTCAACCATGAACGATCAATTTTCAACAAACAAAAAAACCTAAGTTCCCAAGAGAAAATTTACATTTTTAATCAGAGATCAATCTTCAACAAAATAATTAAACTCTCAAGAAAAACAAATTAATGTGTACCCAAGCAGTTGCACTTTTAGCCAATAAAACAAATATCTTAATGAAATACATGGATTTGCAACCAAATATCTAAATTTTAACTTAAAAAGGTGAATTTACAATAAAAAATGGGATAGTTAGACTTCCAGTTGAAAAGATTAGTTTTGTATAAAAAAAAAGGAAATTTCAACTAAAATAATGAATCTCAAACCAAAGGAATGGATCACGAAAGACGAATTTTGTACAAAAAATTGAACTTTTAACCTGTAAATATGAATAATCAACAAAAAATTTCAACTTCAGAAATATAATAGTAGGCTTATAACCTAAAAATAGTATTTAACCTATCTGTGAACTTTCAACTACTGACAAAGTCCAAGGAAACACAAACAGAACAATTATTTTTGTAAAAGAAAATAAGTTTTTAACTCAAGTAATGAATCTCAAACCAAAGAGATGGATTTAAAATTTAATTCAAAAAGAGAAAGCAGTTGAATCCAACTAATTAAGTCTAGTTTTCGAGAAATAAGTTGCATTTTTAATCAAATAAGAAGAACCAAGAATTATTTTTCTAGCCGAAAAGACGAAGTTTTTACCAAAGAAATGAATATTCAACCAGAAAAAAAGGAATGTTCAACGAAATAAATGCAGGTCAATAAAATACACCAATTTCCAACTATAAAGATCAATTGTCAATGAAAAATTAGGCAAATAAACTTTTAGTTGTAATGGAGAATATTTTCAAACATAAAATATTGGGTTTTCAACAAAATAGATTTTCAAACCAAAAAGACAAAGTTTCAACAAAGGAGTTTAATTTTTAACCGGAGAAATAAATTTTGAATCAAAAAGGTGGAATTTTTTATGAAAAATGACGAATTCAGGATAAAAAAGTAATATTTCTGTATATTTTTTAACCAAAAAAAAATCAAATTTTTACCAAAAGATGTGAATTCCAGACCAAAAAGACGAGTTTTCATCAAAATAGTTCAATTTTTAACCGGATGGATCATTTCTCAATAAAAATGGTGGAAGTTTTTATCGTAATGTATGAATTATGAATCATGAATCACGTTTAAGTTTACACCTGGAAGTATAATAGTTAATGTTACATTTTTAGAAAAATATCTTTGAAGAAATTCGAATATGAACATTTTTTAGTTTTGTTATTTGATCCATTTTCCAATCTTTTCGAATCCTTTTCTGGCGTAGTTAGTAATAAATAAAAAACCCTTTTTCAACCCCCTTGAATAAACATTTAATTCAAAAAGAGAAAGCAGTTGGATTCATCTAATGAAGTCGAGTTTTCCAGAAATTAGTTGCATTTTTAACCAAATAAGACGAACCAAAAATTATTTTTCTAGACGAAAAGACGAAGTTTTTACGTGATTTTTGTATCCGAAAAATGATTATTTAACAAAAAAAAAAAAAAGAACGTACAACCAAATACATGCATTTCAAGAAAATACAACAATTTTCTACTAAAAATATCAATAGTCAATGAGAAATTAGTCAATTAAACTTTTAGTTGGAATAGAGAATATTTTAAAACATAAAATATTGGGTTTTCAACAAAAGAGTTTAATTTTTAACCGAAGAGATAAATCTTGAATCAAAAAGGTGGCCTATTTTATAAAAAAAAACGAATTCAGGATAAAAAGTATAATATTTCTGTACATTTTTTTACCAAATTTTCATCAAAATAGTTCCACTTTTCAACAGGATGGATCAATTTCTCAATAAAAACAGTGGAATTTTTTATCGTAATATATGAATGATGAATCATGAATATAATAGTTGTGTTTATTTTCGAACTAAAAAAATGTATAATTTCTACCAAGAGAGATACATTTTAAAACCAAAAAGACGTTTAAGTATACACCTGGAAGTATAAATGTTACATTTTTAGAAAAATATATTTAAAGAAATTTGAATATGAACATTTTTTATTTCTGTTATTTTGTCTATTTTCCAATCTTTTAGAATTGTTTTATGACGTATTTAGTTAATGAAAAATTAGGCAATTAAACTTTTATTTGGAATAAAAAATATTTTCAAAACATAAAATATTGGGGTTTCAACAAAATAGTTAGATTTTCAAACCTAAAAGACAAATTTTCAACTAAAGAGTTTAATTTTTAACCGAAGAGATAAATTTTTAATGAAAAAGCTGGCATTTTTATAGAAAAAGACGATTTGAGGATAAAAAATATAATATTTCTGTATATTTTTTTATCAAATTTCCCTCAAAATAGTTCCATTTTTTACAGGATGGATCAATTTCCCAATAAAAACGGTAGAATTTTTCATCGTAATATATGAATTATGAATATAATAGTTGTGTTTATTTTTGAATTGAAAAAAATATATAATTTCTACCAAGAGAGATAAATTTTATGTTTATGATATTTGATCTATTTTTCCATTTGTTCGAATCATTTTCTGACGTATTTAGTAATAAATAAGAATCCTTTCCATAACCCCTTCTACCTAAAATTAAACTACAAAACTACTGTAATATTCCTCATAATATTTTTAAATTGTATTTACAGGTAATGGACAGATGTGACCTGAATAAAATGACTTCTAGCAATTTAGCAGTTGTATTTGGTCCAAATTTGGTTCGAGCGCCTCCGTCAAAAGGAATGTCTCTTTCTGCAATAGGTCCCATCAATCAGTTTATCGATTTTGTGTTCACCTATCAAGATAAGATATTCATTATTTAAAGAGAGACTCCCAGTGATAATCGGCCTATTTATACAGTAGTCCAGCGATCAGTTTGACTTTGGAAAGAAAGACAGTTCACTCGTTGGATGAAGTTGAATACAGGGAGTTAAGTTTATCAATCTTATTTGCTCATTGTTCAAAGTACATGAAAAACTCATATTTCACGTCGGTGCTTTTAATTAAGGAGACGAAACAATCAGTGAAAAGGGAAGTAACGTAACAGAGATGGACAAAGATGCTTCGAATTTTAAATCTCAGTTCGTGTGTCATCAGAATTTGAGTCTAAGTGTTTAACATTTATCATCATGTTTTAATATTTACTCTATAGTTAACATTTGTGGTAACGTGCACAAGTTTGTCGCAGCATATGGAGAATTGGAATATTTCAAATGAAAAAGCTAAACAACGATACGTGTTTCTTTTAAAAGCGCTTCTACATTTATACAAAATTTGTTACTATATACCAAAGATAATGGAATGTCATGCAATTTTAACGTACAACCTGTACAAGCAGTGTAATTACTTTGAATTAAGTCGTATTGTACAGGATGCCCTTAAGATCACAAAACAATTGAGTTTAATAATTTATTTCTGCGAATACAGTTTTTTCGTCAATATTAAAAATCAGTCTCTCGACAATTTCCCTCTGCTTCCGCAGAGATATCAATGACTTATCTGTGTACAGGCAATTTTATAGGCATTTTACAAATAACGCGTTAACATTCCAGGTTCGTTAACCAAAGCTAATCAATGTATAGAACGTGTTAGATTAGTCGAATGATCGACTCTTCGAAATTACGTGGCTGTTGGTTTATCTTGTAACATAAATATCAATTATGTACATACATGAAGATCATATAGCGTGTATAAAATTATATTTAAGGTACCTAGTACTGATCTAAAAGTATAAAAGACCATATTATATAAATAATGTTATGAACTTATATAGAGAATGATTGTGAATCATGCGAAAATATTTTTTTCTCGTCACGGTGAATGCGATGACTGATCACGAATGAATTTATTCGAGTCTCTTTGAAATTTTTAATATCTAGATTTATCATTATTTCTCTCATAGTATTATTTAATTCTCAAGTTACTTCAATGTCTTGCTATCATGTGTTTTGTATGTATGATGCAAACGAGATATCGAATAACAACTGATTTAGTGTGTACGACTAATCATTCCGAGCAATTAGTGTTCGCACTTTCAAAAATTGTTTCTGCAGTTCTTGTGTCTAACCTGCAAAGCTATAGGGCTTATCTGCACTTGGTATTTTGAATTTTTTGTACATTTTAAGGGCAATCAACTATCAAGATTTTTGTCAGAAAATTTAATGTACTCGCAGTTTTAGTAAATCAACACCGTGTAACTGTGATAGAGTTGCACATTGTATCATGTCATGCCCACCCGAGATATTAAAAGATTATAGTATTTCACTCAATCTTTGCTCTCTTAATTCTATTCCTCTCATTAAATATGAAGACCGAATCTATTTTTAGAGTGTATACTAGACTGTCAAATAATTTTTTTTTCTTCAGATTTTCATGCATATCGCCCTGAACTTTGTTTCAAACCACAAAAATATGATTTTAGCTTTGTTTAGAAAAAAAAAAGATTTTAGGAGGTCCCATGAAGTTTAACACGTATTTCCCATGAGAAAAAAATACGTTTTTGTACATTTTATTCAGGATTCTCAATATTGGCTAAATCGAGTTGAAACTCAAAATAATCATTTGTTAAAACAATTATTTTTGCTCAATTAAATTACATATGAACTAAGTGAACAGTTGACAGTTTCAGAAAAAGAAAAAATTCTTAGCATTATCCTGAGAGAAAATTATTATAAATAATACATCATTTAAACAAATATATTTGTCAACTTCAATCGACTGTTACCTCACTTTAACTAGAAAGTTGAAAAATCAAGAAAAAACCGCGACTTTCTAACCTTTCAAACTTTCTAATAAATTGTCTAATGGATTTATATAAACATTCAATTATCAGTTTGAAGTAGTATTTAATGTATTAAGAAGAATCTGCATTGAGGAAAACCGCAAAAAAATCATAATCAGCGCCAAAAACTCGAAAAACCAATTTGTTCACTTATGGGTTTTTTTTTAAACCTACGAAAGAGACTTATGGAGGTGGCATCTGAAAACTAATATTTTATTCCTAATCTAAAGCTAATTGTGGAGACGAATTTTCTGTTTCAATCATATTGAGGATTTGCAATGAAATTTACAAAAGCATCTTTTTTTCTTACGAGAATCACACCTTGAACTTCATGGGGCTTGCGCCCCCCACCTATATAAATTTTTTTGCAAAACCAAGAAAAAGAATTTTTTTTCGTTATTTCGAACGAATTCCCGGTCGAAATGTTCAAAAACTCAAAAAAGTCATTTATTCTATTCTTGGACCACGCTAGTGTCTACTTGATCGAGAAATCGGGAAAATACGAAATTTAGTTCACCGGGAAAATACTGGAAAATTACCAGGATTTATATTCATACATTTTATTACTCTAATTCCTACTTGGAACAGGGAATTTGATAAAGAATTACAAGTGTCAGTTGTGGTATGGAATTTCAGTAAAGAAATTAAAATTTGATGTATGTACTTTTAACATCATACATGAATTTTCAACCGAAAAGATTAATTTTTGGTTGAAAATCATAGAA